>JACCGJ010007814.1:0-32265 GCA_013407085.1 Atriophallophorus winterbourni
GGCTAAATTGCCACGGATTGAGGTTTCATGTGACAAATCCCGTACTCGCGCAGTCTATGTAATTGTGCCTGAACCAAGTTATTGCCAGCTTTCCCAGGACTTGGAAGGAAGTCAGGAAGTAGCCAAGGTACGTGCTTGTAAGTGCGTAATTTGTTGCTAACGATAGCTGGCGTAGCGCGAAGTTTCGTATGGCGAACAGTGGCACGTGCACGCACTTTGAAGTTTGCTTAAAGACGCTTCTTCGCCATCATTTCGTTAAAATACTACTTCCACCCGGACTATTTTAAAGACAGGTTCGTCAAACATTCTGTTTGTTTGCAAATTCGAGGATAAATCCTCACTTGCAAATTGAAATTTAGCCTCCTTGTGGGGACTAATTTAAGTCCCACAGTCGGTGCAATGAAGCACTGGTAATTGTTTGGAGTATTTTTGCAACATAGCAATAACAGCACGATGGTTAATTTTTGATTGAAGCCAGATTTTTATTAATAAGTAGTATATGACGTTAGAAAAGCAGGACGGACGGTTTGGCTACTGTTCTTCCCAGTGTGTTTGTCTAACAAAGAACATGCCTTTGAAATCATGTATTGCGGTGCTCATGTCCACTATTTCTGGCGCTTGACCGAGACTCGCTCTGTGCTTTTGTATTTGAATATCATGGTTTGGTTTACAAATCCTATTGAAAAGTGGCCCCCAAGTGTAACATTGTTTATACCCCTGAACCTTATTTATATATCTGCTTCTCTTGAGCCCACCGTAGCAAGTCTCATCCTTTTAAATTCGATCGAAAAATGCGAATTGACTGGCTTCATCCAATCAATAATTACTGTCATTCTCTACTTTCCGTTTGTTGGTTGTCCCATCAGCTGCAAATTTCACTCTTCTCACTTCCTCGGATGCTAACTTCACGGATGTACAATCGTGCAGTTCTATGTGCTATGCGGCTAACACCGTGCTAAATTGATTGGCCAGAGGTAGTGAACTGCATGCTGAAATAGGCTGGAGTCTCACTATCATGTCCTGTTCTTTTTCGTCCTCATATCTGTCTAGTCCTGGGCAACCTGGCAGTATCTTAGCCCGCGTGCAGTCTCTGACTGTGCGGCACTTTGCCTGATCAGGCTTGTGTCTTCATACCATACTTCACGGCTGCGTGGATCAGGCCTGCGCTGAATAGCTTAATTGTTCAGCCCAGTGCTTCTGCGCGTGTTACATCCTGCTATAATGATATACCCTTGCTGTATGCGGAAACACGCTGGAGTCTCACTGACATTCCGTACATCTGTCTAGACAACGTTGTAATATCCTGGCCTACACGGCATTTTCTGGATCCCGGCTTGTAATTTCATATATTAATTATTCTCCTATATGCAAACCTAATGTTTCAATCCAATTTGTTTCGGTGATAAAGCCCACTTCAATCAGTCTGCCCGTGGTCTCAATCTTTTGTTCTGTTAAGGCTATCTCTGGTCACCATCCCATCGTTGTCTGTTGCAGGCGTGAGCAGCAGTATGCGGAAACGTCGCGAGGAAATGGCCGCGGCGATCTGGACCTTGCTGGAGGAGAAGCCGCGTGTGCTCACGTTTGTCTACTCGCGCATTCTCGAGGAGCTGCGATCCCGCTCCGAGCGCATGATCACTCGCGAGGCGTTCGAGGATGGATTGAATGTGTTGAAAAACTCCAACAAAGTCGACTGGGCCGGAAATACAATTCGTAAACGCTAGGGCGCTGTCTGACTGAGTAGATGTGTGCATTTATGAGATGTGCTTTGCTATTGCTGTATTTTTTTATACATTTATAAAGATTCGATTATTGGGAATTGCCTTCTGAGACTTGTAGGGTTCCAATTTGTAGGCCGAAGTAAGGAGAATCTGGGATCGAAACTTTTGATGGATTTAGGACAGTAGAGACTCCCTACAATGCTTATATTTCTGGCTTCCGTTAAACGGCGAAAAATATATCCCATAGTCAGCATGAAAACACAAGCCTGATCCAGGCAAAGGGCCGCACAATCAGAGACTGCAGACAGACATACATACATACTTTTGTGAACATTAGGAGAACTTTTCACTCTCTCGGGTCACCGCAAGTTGCGAACCCCTATCGATATATCTTAGCTTGGCCTTTTTCTGCTGTTGTCATTAAATCATTAAGAATGATGTTTTTATAGGTTCACGGTTTATGGCGATGTGGCGATCATGTTGCAGACATCGCGTAGTGTATGATTAACCTTGTCTGTTGCCAAGTGGCGTGGAAAGCTTGTTATGTGGTTCCAAAGGTTGTCACAGCCGGGGGTGGTAGTAGAAATGAGCCACCTACTATCTATAAAATGCTCCCACGTGGCGTGCGTCTCAAATAGCCTCTGACAACCAAGTCCAACTCCTGGCCTGCACGAGTGGCTGTCACAAGCCCGGCGGAACTGCTCTTACTGACAGGAGAAGGGGCGAAGGCGGGTGACTGGCGCCATAAAACCAGTTAGCTCCGGGCAGATGGAGCTCGTCAGCTACTGGCAATCCATCTAGGGGAAGGAAAACCCTGACCCCAAACCCCCACTGCCTTGTGGGTCACCCGATTGCGGGAAAGTCTTCGGGAGAAAACCCCGAGGAAAAATCCGGAGAGAAGTCCCGTAGGTAGATAACTGGCGCACAGCGCGTTTATCTGCCAACTCCCCTGCTGCCTTGTAGGTTGCACTTGGCTGTGCAAAGGCTAGAGAAGTGTACTCGAACAAACACCGAGTGGTGCTGGGGACATCACTTGTACACTACCCCCAAGAAACTTCATGATGATGTCTCAATGGGTCTGCGTACCGTCTACGGAGTTCGCTTGTGGGAACGAGACTGGATCACGATCTGCAACGATCTCGCCTCCGATCGACGTGCGTGGGCTGGTGCGATCCGAGACATCAATGAAGCCGGCTAATCCACCCGTGGAGCCAGCCGCACAAAAGTAAAGTAAGTGACAGTGAAAATCGCAAGAAAGCTGTCATGCTGGTGTCGCTCTACTCGTCCGCAACGCAATTGCTTGAATGCATGTTTGATTTCAGATGTAGGTAACTAGTTCATAATCTTCTATAGGTTCTGTAGCTTTTTCGATCACCCCTCCGCCATTTGTTTAAGATTTTGATGTGTTTTATGATTGTATCGCAGTTAAACACTTGGTACTTTCTACCGGTGTAACGCGGCCCATAATGTACGCATGGCAACCACCGCTTTGTGACGAAGACGCATCATAATAATAATTTGCAAAATACCTCTTTTATTGATGTTGTTGATGTGTTTCGCTAGACATCATAGCTAGCTATTCAGGACAAGAATCGGATCACCGTGACACCATCAATAGCAAATCCGGAAATGCTCTTTCCTTCCAGTGAAGATAAATCATGAATAATGACTACTGACGGTGGTTTCCTGAAAGCCTCATTGTTTACATGAAATTCGAGCAAATCCATTTTATCCAGTAGTGTTACATTCATTCATTTCTCAGACTTTTAAAATTGGAATTCGATTTCAACAAGAAACTTATCACTGCGAACTAGCTTATGTACTTTGTCAGGTGTAGAATGGGGAAATCGAAGCCACTAGCGGTGTCCCACAAGGTTCGGTTCTTGGCCCGGTTCTCTTGTTGGTCTACATCAACGACCTTTGTCACATCCAAAATGGTTCTCTTTGCGGATGATGTTAAACTTTGGATGCGAATCACGTCAAGCGCTTACAAAGCGATTTGGATATATTGAACAGCTGGTCGGCACGAAATAAACTTCCATTCAACTTCCGAAAGTGTAAAGTGTTGCAAATAGGCAAAGATTTCCCATTCTCATACAACCTTGGATCAAATCAACTGGAATGGACAACCAAAGAAAAAGACCTAGGCGTATGGATTAGTGGAAGTCTTAAGAATAGCATGAAATGCGAGCAGTGTACAACCGAGCTAGCCGCATGCTAGGTATGCTTCGGCGTATTTTCGGACATTTTCCCCGTGAATCATTCTCCATGCTCATAAATACGTATATTATCCCGGTGATGGTTTACTCAGTGCAAGCTTTGGCACCGTGGCTACAAAAGGACATCAAGCTGCTCGAGAGGATTTATCACAGAGCAACTAAAATGGTTGGCTGCCTCCGCAGCCTACCATATGAGAATCGACTTGAGCATCTTGGATACACTGCTTCGCAGACGGGTTCGATTTGATCTAATCCTAACTTACAAAATAATGAACTCAAAGGCGCACACTCAGGCATCTATTTCGCCTCCGGTCAAGCCATGTCACACGTACTCACCCACTGGCATTTGATATTCCACATTCCCACCGGAACTGCCGTCGGTTCTTCTATTCGGTGCGCGTTTGTTTCTTTTAGAACTCCCTATCGTCAGATGTTGTCCAATCATCTAGTGAAAGGATTTTCAGGAACAAATTGAACATATTTATGCGTAGTAATTCCACCCTACATCCCGTTTATATAACATGATCTTTTTCCAAACGAATATTTGTTTTTTCATCATACCGCGACAATACATGACATTTTTTGTAACTACAAAACTGTCGATCTTCCTAATGCCTCAATTTATTATATATATATATATTGTCCTTATACGAATATCCTGTGGTGTCGTACAACTACGAGCTTTTTATACCATAAATGCTTGAATCTTGAACCTACGGCGTCAGGTAAGAATGTTTCTGGGGGTCTTTCACGTAGAAGTAAAACCTAACCGTTAAAAATAGAAAACTTCTATCTCCGTCCGCTGTTAGCTGACATCGTCGACTGTATAACATTACCCTCCATATTAGATACTTTGTTATTGATATGGATATATAGAAATACTATTTTGAATCGAGAGAATTCGTTGTTTGTGTGAAAAACGTAATTCGCTTTTGAACCGCAAGGACCGTCCTGACCTGTGTGACTAAGCTCGCTCCGCATGTCATCACGATCAATAACTTTCTGCAATGTACCTTTTATGGAACTTTATTAATTGATTGAATATTGTGATATAGGTGATTTCTATTCAGGTGTGAATTCGCTATGGGAATTAAGATATCATTGGTTAGTGTTAGTTTGTGTTTCTTCGCTAGTTCAATTTAACTAACTACGTCGACTTTTGCTTACTATTCTTTCCCACGAGTTGGGAAGAACTGACTCTTGACCGCTTATTTTTGATGCATTGTGTGAAGCGTTGTCGGCAAACTAGGTAGGGGCCGATACAGCTGTCAACTTCTGAACGTAATCACGCCACTTGCGTGCAACTGACGCCGATCGACCGAGTATGTATGTATGATGTATAAAAGCACAAGCCAGATCCAGGCAAAGTGCCGCACAGTCAGAGACTGCACGTGGGTTGAGATACTGTCAGGTTGCCCAGGCCTAGACATATATGAGGAAGAAAAAAGAACAGGAAATGGTAGCGAGACTCCAGCGAGTTTCAGCATGCAGCTCACTACCGTTGGCCAATCCACCGAGTACTGCCAGGCGTACTAAGCTCTACGGGAGACATTGTTCCTCCTGAATGGGACTGTTTTGTCATTCGAAATGCCGTGGATCCTAAAGAAATCATGCGATTGTGGTGTGCCTCCATGGTCGACATTGACCGAAGGAGGCCAACAACAATAGTCGTACACGATATGGATGCATCTTAACTCAAATCACTCGAAGGACCCCGTGAGACAGCACCATGTAAGAATGAAACTACTTGATTTTAAAATCGTATAAAAATTATATTGATAATAACTTATTGAAAGTCAAACTTGAACGAAGCACAAAATCTCGCGAAGTTATCAGAATTATCACAACAGTGGTTTCGGGGCAAGTGGGCGTTGAGATTTCAAATAATCCGAACGAAAATGTACATTGGTATGACGGCGCAAGTCGTACAAACGAACGAAAGTCGCTTTGCATCGGGGACACGCGTATGGTCGCTCACCTGTGTGTCGACAAATGTGTTCACGAAGTTTACACAGCTTCGGGAACGCCTTCCCACACCCGTCGAAAGGACATTTGTGGGTTTTGCGAACAGCAGGGGGTAGGAGAATGGGTGATAGAGGGCGAGGTTCATCAGACGTTGATGTTTTTGGTGCGATAACAGGAAGTGCACGCTTATATTTATTGGAACTGGAAAGGTCATTTGAAATGTATACAGCCGAGGTTGAGTTTTCGCATTGGCCGCATTCAGAATTCTTTGTCCTGCTACTGGCAGAAATTTCGGGGACTGAATCCGTCGTATTCATCGAAATGGAAAGCGCATCATTTCTGACGTCTTCGTTTCGTGGATTCTCATGACCTTGAAGACCATGTCGATGAACACTCGTGGAACCACAGTTCAGCTCACGGCCTATAAACGAGTGTTCACAAATATGCTCGTTCAGATTATTCTTATTTCCGTACATTCTATCACAACCTTCTGGGGGACACTTGTATTGACATTGGACTTCTTTATCGGCCATAGATTGATGAGAAGGTTTTTGACGCTGGGAAGCTGCTTCAGTGCAATACCGCACGTGAAAGTTTGGTTCATCACAAATAAACGGCTCGGTGCTAGTATGCCTGGCCAAATGCTGATTCAGTCGGTGGCACCGAGCGTACGATTTATCACACCCACGAAAGGTACAATAAAACCGACATGCACTTCGTTGTGATTTCATTTCATCGGCAATATCCGTCTGTTGTTCATTGCTAGGAGCCTTTGATGACGCTGAATCCGTCTTTTTGTCTTCTATGACCTCCAGATTACTCTCCGGTTTGTCTGCATCATAACACGACGAATCGTTTAAGCAAACCAAATGTGTATTCCAATGATCGCGTAGCTCCGCTCGGCAAGCAAAACTGGTTGTACAACCTGGTTCTGGACACATGAATAATTTTACATCATTTTGTTTTTTCAACAATTTACAAGAATGGGGAAGCATTACTGTCTTGTGCGAGTCATACGAATCTTCGATGGATCCACAAACACAAGTCGGTGTTGTCGCAACATTGATACCAGGATGCGGTATAGAATTGTTTATTTGTGAAGACGATAGCAGTTGGGGCGATAAGCAGTGCGCTTGAACTCCATGAACTTCAGATGCTAAAACTGACGTCGATTGCGTTGCTGCGCTAGTACCACCAAGATTGTGTATCGGAGCGGAAAGAATATTGGACAATTGAGTGATCAAGTTGACTGTCGCACAATTGACAATCAATGCGGCAGTAAGTGGGTTTAGAGGGTTCATACCACACGCTAGAAGAACTGGTTCAAACAGGCTGTTTGATGCTGTAGGCACATTCTGTGAGGATGGCATCGAAATACCAGCTTTGGAGCATTCGAGTGTAGGAAGTGAAGGGTTGATTTGGGAAGCCTGTTGTTCGGGTGACGCAGAGTTTAGCTCCCTTCTTTGGGGTCCATCTGAATGAGTGCAGACTAGTTTCGAGTTGATTGGATAAGATTCACCACAAGCCCCTGCATATCTTTTACGTTGTTCTGTGCATTTCTCCGATTTATCTTCCTCCACATCCGGTAGGTGGACAATAACAACCGTTTCTGTATCGTCTACTACACGAGGCGAATTTCGCGGATCACCATTAGTTAAACTCATCACTTTTCTCAAAATCCCGACACGATTCAATAGTACGTTTCAGTTCAATACCCCGCAAGTACCTCTTTCGGTTAACCTGCGTTCTAACGCAAATACTGATCGACCGCCCTATCAGCTCATTGCCAGATTTGGACCAATCAGCGTTTGGTGTTTCTGATTTTGTGAGTTTGCTATGCGATCCTTATCGACCCAATTATTAATGCGGGACAGGCACATGACGCGCGCGCACAAATCAAACTGCTAGCGCCGTTTCAAGTCAGTGTGAGTGAACGGACCAATCAGCTGTGGAACAACGAATTCACTATAACCTACCGCCGGAACCGCGTGAAACTTCGGTGACCCACTCAACAAGGTAGGGGATGAGCTTTTAAATCCGTCTTGTGAAACGGACGCCACTGAATGCTGTGAATCAGCCTGTTGCGTTAATCACCACTGAGCGCACGAAAATTCAATCATGTAAATGATGATGTTGTCACCAATCTAAGTGGCTTGAATGTGTTCATAAATCTAACTGAACTATCATAGAACTGTTTGCTTGATTTACTTCTCTTGTCAACTGTGCAATTAGGAATCAATGAACTTCAACTCACAACTGTCGTCTTTCATTTTCATGTATTAAAACGTGTTGCCAAATCTATTTAGAATTGAATGGTGTAGAGTGGGAGCAGAAATAGTGATTTTCTGGGAATGACTGGTGATTCAATATCATGCTATCGGAAAATTCTTTACAGAACTGAATGTAAACTCCGACAAGCTTACCTTTCTTATAAGTCAACTTTGTGCTGGTTTACGATTACTACGCTTCTGATAGTAGATGAGATGTTAACAAATTACAACGTGGCTTTGTAGAATAACAACACGGCAAACTGCGGGCAAGTCCCGTAAATCAACTAATGTTGACCTTTATTCTACGTGATTTGACATAATGGTAACATTGGTTTTAAGAGCGCATCCCCTTCACTTAAACGTCACAACCGGCTTCTGGTTGTTTGCCTTCATCAGGCGGAGATATTACGATAAGGTTCAAATAAAATTGAAACAGTAGAGAAGTTGTAAACTAGGTTGCCTGTGACTATCGGATTATTAATATTATGTAAGCATAACTTTGTTTACCATTGGTTGTTTAATAATGACAACATCCTCCGGATGTCAAGATGCAAGTTTGCTGGCAAAATAGCAACAGCTGTATAATCTTATAGGCTCCAGAATTAACCAGTGTGTGTGTGTGACGGAAATGCATGCAAATGAGCATTTTGGCTTATAGGCTACACTTCTAAAATTCCAATAAGTCAGATCAGATATTTTCAATCGACCCGGTCAAATGGAGCTGTACAATGGTTTCGCATATAAAATTCAAGGATTTATGGTTAAAACGTACATTTCACAACACCACGGGATAACAGGTATGAGTAAAAATATAAAAAAATATTATCATAGTGCGAATATAACAAACGGACGGCCTACAAATGATGTTCATTTGCATATGTACGTCCAAGTTCGTTTTATCATAGGAGGAAATGATGAAAAATGTCAGTTGATTTTTCAGTGTAGCGTCAGGGATTTGTGTCACATAAATCCCAAGCAATTTCACACCAAAACTCCAGACGGAGACTGACAACTCGCGGCTAAATCTTAGATGTCGTCACTTCAAGTCAACTCTACGCAATACTACATTGACCAACTCGGGCCGTATCGATTTTTTTACCGCCTTGGTTGTATTTTTGGTTGACCCCTTTAAAATGAAAATATCTGCTCCTATCCAGTGCAATGACAGACTCCGTCAGTCATGCTTGGCGAGTACACAGAAAAATATACATACGCACATTTAAGGCTCTCTCAGAAACACAAGCTGAAGCATTGCCGTGCAAAGACAATGAAAACTCAAAATCAGAAGACGTTTCAAAACATCACAAAGGTTCGGCGGACTAATAGACACCATCCACAAATCGTCGCTACATACCAAAACCGGTAGTAACTGTTTATAAACAAATGTGCAGTGTTTGCGTAACAAAACAGTTGAATTAACTCAATTCAGCGATCAGTTTTCTGTTTACATTATCGCTGTGAATGATTGACAACTGGCAATTTCCAACATGATCCTGCTTCGGCGAGACCGCTCTAGAACAGGTGATGAAGTAACTGTGTATTATCACGGGCGTCTTCACTGCACGGTGGTTTATGATACACGATTAGAGCTGGAGGATACCATGTGGTATATCTTGCGACTGGAATCGGGAGAGAACTTCATCCTTGGTGTAATTTACCGCTCATCCACCTAATCTGACGCCCACAACGAAATGTTGCTAGAAATAATGCGTAACGCCGGAAATCTGAGCGGAACCTAACTACTCATAATGGGGGATTTCAACCTTTCGCAGCTTTACACAAATTCCGCGAATTGATTAATCCTATTCGATTTTACAACCACGTAAATTTCTTCACTCGATTTTTAAATCCTAGATTTGATTCTCACATCCGAAGCAACAGCAGTCGAGTTAGTACAGTATCATAGTCCTCTGTGTGCAGCGCCATGAGGGCATCTAATGACGTCAAACTCATCACAGCGGTCGATTACTTTGGCCTTCGCGAAGCACCCGAGATGCTAGGAGAGAGGCATCTCTATCTTACGATTGTAGAGATTTACTGTTTCAACTGACTCAGAAGCTTCGACAGACCAAGGGTGTCAGTGCGAACAGAGATCAAGCTTAAATTTCACTCACCTCACCAATTCGAAACTGGTTAAGTACAGCACAGTTCAGGGTGAGTGCTGCGCTCGTTAAGATAGACAGGCGCGGTCAGTATGAACTGACGCACCATGATTATGATTCCCCACTCAGTCACGAACGTTTTCCATCACACCACTTTTTCAAACTTTGAAGATACATCGGTATGAATATAGACGAAAACGGCCTATAATCCGAAAATAAAAGCTGGAGCATTTTGATTCAAACTGCCGAGCCGCACTCGAAAGTTGATAACCATGCTAAATTCGGCATGGGCTGCACACAGGATCACTCGAACAGACTTATCCTGGTAACATTGTCGAAATGTCAGAAACAAGGTGACGTTCTTAATTCTCGAAGACAAGCAATATCACTTGGATGCTGATAGACCAGATGGAACGACATCCTAAGACGCTCTGTACGACCCCAAGCAACACGAAATAGGTTAAACCACGAGATTTTCCAGTTCAGAGAGATTCCCTGTCAGATTACGTCAGGGATACAGTTGACGCCTTAGCAACATTTTATGCTCAAGTCTTTTGCCCAAAGTATATGCCCCTGCCAACACCTTTGATACGTTCAATAGTGGTGGAAAGCTTAAGTGATGTCAATGTGAATCCTACGGTTGTGCGCAAGCATCATCAACGTGAGCTAAACCCTAAAAAATCCCCGCGAGAGACGGATTAACGCCGGCTATTCTGAAGTCATGTGAGCTAGAGCTTCGAGGCCCATTATGTGAATTATTTAAACACACTAAATTGAAAAGCCGGAGTTATTACACTAATCTACAAAGGTGGCAGTCGTTCGGATCCAGTCAATTACTGCCATGTGACGCTCCCTTCATTGGTTTCTAAAGTATTGGAATGCTTGGTGTGTGAAAGCCTTATCAGGGACCTCTAGAGCCATGAATTTCGTTTTAGACACAACATGGATTAAAAAAAATTCACGTTCATGCTGATCTAATTTGCTTCATTACTTTAAACGACGACGCTAGCATTAGACGAAAGGAATTCCGTACATGCCTGTTACTTAGATATATCTAAAGATTCTCATCGAGTTGATCACTCCTTACCACTTCAGAAGCTGAAGGATGTTGGCGTCACTGGAAATCTACTAACATTGTTCGCAAGTTAGTTATCTGAACGCAAAACTAAAGTCAGAATAGATTGCGCAATTTACCATTATATAGAAGCCACAAGCTATGTCCCACAAAGTTCAGTACACGGTCCAATACTTTTCATAATATTTATAAACGATCTATCAAAACTGGTGCGATGTAAACTTGTTCTTTTCGCCGATCATGTAAACATTTGGACGAAAGTCAACTCTGTTGAAGATTGCCCAGTTTTACAAGCAGATATTAATAAGCTGCACCAGTTGTCAATTCAATACAAGCTGCCCTTCAACTTGCGCAAGTGCCAAATGTTGCAAGTTGGGAAACCCTTCCCTTTCTCACGCATACGTGGCAGTCACACGCTTGAGTAGAGCATATCACAGAAAGATCTCAGTATCTTGGTGTGCGAAAATTTGAAAAACAGTCTGCAGTCCCGCCTACAAGGGCACATGCAGCGTACTCGGCTTACTCAGACGAAGTTTCGGACGTTTCCCACCGCACTTAGTGTCAAATATACTCAATACCTACATACATTCAGTTGTGGACCGATTGCACTCAAATTTCTTTGCATTATGAATACACCATCGATCCCAAACGTATTCCAATCGATAGCTTTTATTGTGTTTATACAGGTTTCAAGACACTTGATCCAAAATTAACCACATCACCCCCTCTTTTCATAGACATTTAACGGTTGTGTCCGGATTCGTCCTTGAGGTCAACCATTCCAACGCCAATCGCGCTCATCCCCACGATTCCCATAACACAAGGAAAAACCTATTGGTCAAACGAGTTTATCACGCACAAAACAAAGAACAAATCACACGCCTATGTTATATAGGCGAATCGCGTAATCACAACGCTGGACGTAACATCTCTCTCCCGTTTGTCACTTCGATCTGATTTGTCAATCGATTTCGTGCCAACTGGTATGTTTGAAGCTTTCATCGCTCCCAGTCCGTTTACCAGGCATTGATGAATTGTTATACAGCAGCAAGCGTGGTCCATCTCCTCATGCTATTGCAGGTGTTGTCGCTCGAACCGTTGTAATGCAATCTTTTTGAAACCAGAATAACTACGAGTTCACGATTGCCGTCGTCGATTTTTTCGGCGCCTTATGCTCTTGCGTTGTGATGGAGAGTTGTTTTCTGCATATCTTCTGAAGGCTTGTGATTAGCACTCAGCGCGAACGCACCTTGCACTTCCACAATATGCTACACATCTTGCCGTTTTCATGCTTTGATTTTAGGTGCCAGGTTTTAGCCATGCGTACTTAGTCTGTTTGGAATTCAACACGTCAATGTATGATTGACGATGAATGAATGGAGACGTTTATGGCAAACGTGATTTCTCTTGCAGAAGCTGCAACGTTGTGGTATCAATGGCAGACTATTAGCGTGGTTAGAAAGTTACCTGACCGGTCGGCTCGTTCAACGGTGTGGACGGTGGACGGTGCTTTATCGAAGTCGGTAGCCGTGACAAGTGGAGTGCCTCAGGGATCCGTCCTCGGACCAATCCTCTTCGCATTTTATGCCAATGACATACCTGCTCTCATCAAATGTATGATCGTACTGTTTGCGGACGATATAAAAGTGTGGTCGGGGATAAATAAGCCGGAAGACTGCGAACTGCTCCAGAAGGATCAGAACAACCTTCATGTTTGGTCACTAAAAACGCCTATTTTTCAATTTCCAAAAGTGTCACATGTTAAACCTTGAAAAATATATGTAGTTCCAATATTTTCTTGGTGCACACACCCTTTCATGTACCATGAAACAAAAGTACTTAGGTGTGTTGATAAGCAACGCCCTAGGGATGTCGAGCCACTGCATCTCCGTCGATCCTAAAGAGAATTTTCGGTACATTCTCAAAATAGACAATTCGATGCATTATAAATACGTATATCAGACCCATGATGGAATATCCAGTTCAAGTATGGTCGCCATGGATTAAAAAATATGTTGCGACTTTGCAAAGACTAAACTATCGAGCTACCAACTTGTCTCAGGACTCAACCGCAGAACTTATAATGAGCGAATTTAAACCTTGAATTTATTAAATTATCCACGTCGTCGTCTCCGAGGGTATTTGATTTTGGTTAAAAATATTTTGAAAATGCTTATTTAATCTACTGGGCTCGCATATGTCAAGAGCTCACACATTTTTTCTAACTGTCCCACACTCGCGACTCAACTGTAGATGACATTTTGTTTGTTTTACTTGGAACAATCTACCAGATTATGTTGTAAACTCGCCAAATCAGCACATTTTCTAGAAAAGTCTTGATGCCTATTTACCCTTAACCCGTACATCAAAGAAAACTATACATCTTGACCCTATGCATAGATTTATCATCCCACCAATCGAAAACAATATCTACCATTTGGATTTTTACCTGTTTCTTGAACTGCTCACTAAGCAACCAAATCCCGTTTTTGCTTGTTATATTCTTCGTAGTTCCCATATTATTTTGTGCTTTTTATACCACTACAATTGAATTGAATTGAATATGTTGAAAATAGCGGTATTTGTGGGTCAGATATATGTGATACTTTTATATACTATTATTTGCTTAGTTCCATTTTGGTGGTGATGTAGATGTTGGCTTCTACACGATGGATCCTTGAATTTGCGATGGAATTGCAAACATGCTCCGGCAAACAAACGCTGACCATAATTAAAAACAAGATCTATTGTGGACACTGCCATTTAATTTCCGCAAGTGCAAAATGTTGCAAGTCGGAAAACCCATTCCCTCTACCTACACACTTGGCAGCCACCCGCTTGCATGGAGTACATCACAAAATGATCTCGGAATCTTGGTGTCTGGCACTTTGAAGAACAGCCTACAGTGCGAAGCCGTCTACAAGCGTGTGTGCAGCTTGCTAGGTTTACTGAAACGCATTTTCGGACGTTCCCCACCACACTCACTCGCGAAATTACTAAACACTTACATACATCCTGTCGTTGACTACGCTGTACAAGCTTGGACGCCATGGATGGAAAAAAACATCTCGCTCCTCGAACGAATTTATCACAAGGCAACCAAAATGGTTACCGGCTTGAATAATTTACCCTTTGAGCAGCGACTGACCAGACTTGGACTGTGCACCCTCGAGCGCAGGCGTATCCTACACGACCTCACTCTGACATATCGAATCATCTATGCGAAATCCCACCCTCTCAAACACCTCTTCAAGTTTCGTTCCGTTGTCCCCACACGCAGCCACCCTTTGACCCTTAAAATCCCACACTCACGATTGAATTGTCGTCGTCACTTCTTCGCTGTTCGTGTATGCTTCTTGTGGAATAGCTTGCCGACAGATATTGTTACCTCAGCGAACGAGCACTTCTTTAAACAAAGGTTACGAAACCTTATGTTGAGAACTACTGCGTTGGCCCCTACCTATTGATGTCTATATTTTTTAACGCACGGAACTACCGTCCATCCAAAGATTCTTTTCCGTCTGTCTGTGTCGCCATTGAGGATTATTTTTGCTCCACCTATGAAGAACAGGGATATGATCATACAAGTAACGATTTTTTAATTTTTTATACGTATATCCTATGGTACTGTAAAGCAATGTGCTTTTTTAACCATAAATCTTGAATCTTGTTATGTAATAGACGAGTTAATTTTTATCTTGCTAACTCACGGTTTCTGGGTCGCTAAATTTAATTCGTTTTCGTCTAATGAAAAATCGTGAATACACTCGTTAAATTGAAGTTAGAAATTACTACCGGTAGTTGTATGAATTAATCCGAATCGACACCAAAACAAAATCAACGTTTTAGTAAGCAAGCACGGATGTTTATTTCACATCAAAGATAAGTGCTAAATTGGTTTACAAGTGCCATAAGAACATCGTTCGGAGCAACAGTGCTTGTCAAATAGGCACGGACCACCATTTCCCACACATTCTTGGCAAACTCCGTTTGCAAACCCACGCAAGTGGCAGCGCAGTCTTCCACAGCAACGATTGAAAACTGAACCGTCACACCATTCTCCCTTTTCCCCACAATCACCATTCACTGTGGAATTGAAAATTTATGGGGAATATTATATATTGACTGGACAATCATGCAAAACCAGAATAGGGTGATACGAATTCAAATCCATAACACAGTGATATCAGCATTGTTTATAAGCCATCGAGATATATAAATTGTTTAAAAGGGTTCTGTAATCTTGGAAATGATACAGCCAAAACGATTCCGATGGGATCCAGTATATTGAAAATGGACCTAAGTATTGATCTAAATGTACATTTTTTAATCCCCAAGCGCAACCTTTTGCTAGGTATTTCACAAGACATGAAAGTAGTTTAATATGAAATATATTTGAAAACTAGCTTATTATTGATTTAACTGTCTGTGCGTATTTATCAATGAAAAAGAAAATTTTGAGTTGATCTATTTATTGTACTCATTGCACTTATAATATATCAATAACACGCCACAACTGGTTTCTGGCTGTTTACCGTCCTCAGGTGGAGACACTAAGATCAGGTTCTGTGAGCCTTGAAAAGGTGGCACTGTGGTAAACAGAATTAAAGTTGTATGCTACTGTTATGTAGGGTTCTTACAAAGAACCAAGATGTTCAAATACAAAATCACAATGTTATGTGATTTGAATGTTGTGTTCTTATCCCCGTTGCTTACACTCCACAATCTATTTAACAACGGCATTCAAGTATACCATTGTTTACCGATTTACCACTATTTCAAGGCCCATTGAGTCTAAGTCCACTGTCTCCACCTGATGGTAGAAAACAGCTAGTTGTGGTGTGTAATTGAGGATATCTGAGCACAACATTACATTGCCTAATTTTAGGCATCTTGGGTGCTTTACCCGAATTCATTTTATGATTGATTGTTTGAAAATCGTTGTTCTATCGGCCTTAGTTTTCCGATAGATTGTTTACTGACAACTATACAGTAGCGTGGTGTACAAAAATGGTTCATGCGCTAACTATAGCAATATTTCCTGGTTGAAAAGATATATAAGTGACAAACAGGTTTCTGGCAAACACCCAGAAACCGGTAATGGGGTTAATTTCGGGGGATGCGAGCAACACATCACGTTGACATGTAATATAATATGCATTAATCCGCGATTATTCTTCTTAGTTCCATCACAAAGGATTAGAATCTCAGGGTCGATCATATTCGCCTACCATTCATGGTGATGTTCTCGGGGATGGGAAATGAACAGCATCTAATATTGAAACATCACATCACAGATCACTTTAGTAGCAAACGTGATTCACAATGCGATAAAAATTTACCAATGAATTTTGGAAACTGGTCGGAAATAGAACTCAGCCTTTGAGATTATACAAAATCAGTATCGTAATCGTGTGAGCAAGTTTTGGATTTATCATTACAAAGTGGCATGAACATTAGCTTCCAATGGTTGCTCAAACGCGTCTTTAAAATTTATAATATTGGCAACAGCTATATCTGTTTCTCCTACATTACGTCAAGGGTCTCTCTCCCTTGTGGTTCATCAGCTAAAGTTCTGTGGACTAAACTTACTGCGAACTTTCTCCCTGAACAATAACAGGTAAATTCACAATGCTGCTCAATATTCGCCAGAGATTTAGTTATCATGTCTAGAAATAGATTAACTCATGGGTTGGAAGATATCTTGAGATAAGGAACAACTAAACTAGCAGATAAGCCTGGTGGTTACTAGTTTATTTGATTTTCACCCGTGGAATACTTCATGCGTTAGATCGCCCGATATTTAACCTTAACGTCCAGGACTAAACAAATTCTGCTCTTGTCGCACCAAAAGGGGCTTGAATGACCTTTAAGAGCCGACTATTACGGTCCCCGTTCCTTTTAATAGGTTTTAAGAAGAAGAAGAATAAATTAGCTTCATTCATCTAAACACATTTTCAGCAGTTACAATAATTTCACCGAGATCAAGTTACAATTTTTCCGTCTTGATTGATACTTTCCACATATGATTCAGTTTATTAGCAAATGCCGTAACCAAAGGTTTTGGGACAAAAGTTTCACTACATTTCCCGGCATCGCGTAATCCGTTCAAAATTGCACATTGTCTCTAGTTGATGCGATAAAATGACCCATTTGACCCGTTAATATTTAACGAAAAAAGCGGAAAAATGTGTAGATAAATTAATTTTATGCAAGGTAGATTTTAAGGTTGACAAATGTTGACAAATGATTGTCGTTGACACTAATGTGAGTGTGTCATTAGTTCGATAATTCACATCCAGTTCAATAGGTGGTAAATCCTGCTGGTCTTTTTCTTCTAAGTGATGCCTATACATCGGCCTATTTTCAAGAACGAAATATCGAGGAATTAATTCATCTCTTACCTCGTCCGCTATTTTGTTGACCTAACTACTGCTGTACTGGATCAGAATATGTGACTGGCCATTTGAATGCCGTTATATAAGCTTAAGAAGAAGACGAAAATGGTTTTATTCGTTTAAATTAATTTCCAGCTATAATATTAATTCAACCACACAAACTTACTTTTTAAAAACGTTTCATAAACATTGTTAGGGTGATGATTTAATATCGAAATTCACATTATTAGTCGTCTCAAGAATAACGTTCCATTATTCATCTAAATAGCGGGCAAGGTGATGGATAACACAATTCCTGATTTTTTAGTCCTCGAATAACGGACAAGATATTGGCTTCTTGTAGATGAGAACGATCTACGCGCTATGGGAACTTCAAGCAGCGGGCGTGCATTATCGGACGAAATGACTATGAGCTATCTGTCACATTCACGGAAGTGTCGTTCGACAATCATATCTTGAGTTGACTCGGTAGAGAATCAGCTCAGTCGTGCGATAACCTTAATGCCTCTTTTGACCATCAGGAAATTCTTTTTTAATTAGACCGGGAGACATTATAGGGGGATGCATAGGGGAAGTGGGTAACAATGCAGGAATAAAACAAAATGTCTAACTAAATCAGGTTGGACAAGAGGAAACGCATGCGCTTCGCTTTGATCGTTAAAAATACATTAACACGAATAAATTGCTTTAATTGCACTTCTTTTAGTCTACAAATTTCATCACCGACTATCTGAAACTCTGAATTGTTTCCCAAGGCCATTTTACGCAAAAAGACACAAATTTTCACATCATACTCTTGGTAAAAATTTCATGTCCACCTACTAACCCCCGAGAGCCGATTGCCCACTATTCTGTTAAAAAATTCTGAAACAATCGCATGAATTCTTTTCACACTAACTGACTTCTCGTATCGTTATACCTTTGAATCAAGTGTTCTAACGTATCCCACGTGTCGTAACTCACACCTGGTTCCAGTGAGAAAAAAACCGATGAACTAGGCGAGGTCTTTGTATGCAACCTCAAAAACTAATTTCCGCACATAGTTGGAACCAAACTGAATAAATGGAACACAATTTGGTTAGCTTCTTGAGCACAGTAATGTTTTAATTATCGAGCAAACTCATAAATTGATTCAACATTTAATTCGCGGTTTTTTAAAACGTAATGAGGTGGAAGCTGTGCGAAGTCATGATAATTCTTCAACCAATTTTTTCGTTGAACACCAGAATAAAAACCAGATACAAGTATAATTAATGATTAGTTTAATTTCTCGATTCTTCATTCTTGATAGAACACATTGAGAATTAACCTTCATACGTAATCATACCCGAGCCTGAACATGCCATATTTTACAAGGCGTCTAATATTGACAACTTCTTCTTGGTTCGTATTATTTCTCACTAATGGGAGATTAGATTTCTAAATAAGCTAGTTTGAATGTCAGGTTCCGAAATGCTTTCGTTTCTTCAAACTAACATTATTCCCGGCTAAGCGCACAAAACATTAAATGAACAATGTACCGTTGCGCTCAGACCTCATGCTCTTATACTCCTCACCCGGTTTCTGACTGTTTAGGTAGAGGCAGTATAAATTAGGTTCAGTGAAACTTGCTACACTGTAACCCTGTTGAACAGCGGCTTTCAAGTATTATTTTATTTACTAGTTTTACACTGCTTCAATGCTCACTGAACCTATTCCTTGTTGTCTCTAACTGATGACAGCAAACAGTCAGAAATCAGTTGTGTATAGTAAGTGCTGGGGATTTAAGCATCAAAATACATTGCCTTTATTCACATTTTAGAAAAACAAAAAATTACAAACTTCAACAAGGTTTTGCAAGCTGTTTCGGCTAATGTCGTTCCGACCAACTTTACTGAGAGGTGAGGCTAGCTGGTACTTTAACGATAGTTTGAGTGTAATGCTCAAGATAAATCAGCTTAACTATCGATGATACCTTTGTCACCACTAAACTGATGCCTGAAAATAGCTGGACGATAAAATCTGTTGTTCTCATTGAGGCAGTAAGGACTTATTATTTCCCTACTCAGCCATTTTCCGTTGAAAATAATGAATGCCTACGAGAAACTATACATGAATAACACACGAAAACGTTTTCAATCAACACTTACCCACAACTGCTAGTAAAAAAACAGCGATTAAAATTGTCAATAGCTTGTACATATTTGCCAGCTCTCGTTTTCCGAAATAGTTTTCACTGAATTGTAGTGTTGACAAGCTTAAATAGGTTGCGTTCCTGCGCTGGTGCATTACTGTCAAGAATCCTGGACATTTCCCCGGAAGTTGGTAATTACAAAATTGAAGTTATATTGTCAGATCAGAAGAATTTGAGCAAATAACCTCATTTATTCAATTTCATTTTATGTCGTGCAATTAACGTCGGGCCTATATGCATTTTGCATGCATCTTTTTAACTAAATTCCGATATGAATTATCGTCCCGTCACACTATCTGTTATTGGTAAGGTCATGGAACGAATAATCTCGGAAAGAATGATTGTACACTTTGAATTGCAGCATGGATTTCAATCTTATCGCTTGTGTCTACGAATATTCTCAGCGTTAGACGACTGGACGAAGGATTTAGATAGAAGTTCTTGCATTCACATCGTCACTTAGACATTTCGAAGGCTTTTAACATAGTCAATCACTATTTGCTTCTTCAAAAACGGATACGTTTAGGAATATGTGAACTGCTCCTCTCATGGTTGTGCGACTACCTGACAGATCGATACGTCCGAAATAAAGTTAACGGAGTGCTATCCCAAATGTTCAAAACCACTAGCATAGTCCCACAATAATCTTTGCTAGGCCCGCACCTCTTTCTAATATACACAAACGATTTACCCCCCGACATATAATCCAAAATGGTCCTGTTCGCGGATGATATGAACATTTGGACACAAATTAGTTTTGCAGATGATTGTGAGAAAGTGCAAATGGATTTGGACAGCGTGTCGAAGTGGGCGGCCATGAATGTTATGACATTCTACATACGGAAAAGTAAGATGCTATACCTTGGCAAGAATGTTTCTGATACATTTCGATTAGGAACTGAAAACTTGACATGGAGCTCGTTGGAAAAATATCTAGGATTATGGATTAGTGGAAACCTGAAGAGCACGGTGCACTGCCAGAATAGATACCGACAGGCCAACAGATTGTTAGGTATCTTTCGAAGAATATTTGGATGATTCTCGCTAGTTACGTTACCACGTATAATGAACGTTTACCTTCGCCATACGAGGGTGTATGCGGTAGAGGTCTGGGCTCCTTGGCTGCGAAAAGATATTGATCTTTTTGATAAAATCTATCACAGAGCAACAGAGTTAGTAATGGGCCTTCGCAATGTTTCGTACAACGAACGATTGTGACGTCTAGATCTATGTCACTTTACCCAAAGGAGGATACGACGCGATATTATTCTGACCTATCGAATATTGCTTAGCAATGGACATCCACTAAGACTCTGGTTTGAAGTGTGACGAGACAGCGACTGTTAGAAATACCCTATCCCTTTGCGTCCCAAGTTCCCGTATTGATTGCGGCGCCATTATTTCGTTGGAATTCCATAACTCAATATGTGGTGGTCTCTCCTTGTCTGGCGGTGTTTAAAGCAAAATTGGGCTTATATATGCAAAGAATATCATTCGTGAGCCTTACATTTGATATTTTCAATTCCTTCTATACTGTTATATTTTCACATTTTCCTTTATACCGTAATCCTGTGGAGTTGTAAAGTATTAATATTTGACCATAAATCCTTGAATCCTTGAATCCTTGCATCAATAAGTGATCTTCAACATGCAAGTGGGATTTTTCGCAGTAACATCAAGTTTGGATACGTCAAATGTTTTTTATAACTGCAATGTGATACCAAAACAACTGGATGCTCTGTACCAATGACCGGGCTGACCTGATCAACTCTTGACATAAACAAATGTAATCACTGCAAGTTTGTACAACAATGTAGTTCGCATATGACCTTGTCCATCAGAAAAGACATAAGACTTCGAGACAGACGCAGCATCGAGGCATTCTACATTATTCGTATCTGCTTTTAGTTGAGTTGATTACTGGAAGATCTTAAAATCAAAGTACACCTTTATAAATTCAAAGTAAATTTGGGTGTACATTTTCACATTTACTTAGGGCATAAACCGTATTAACGTTGATTACTCGGAAAATCAACAATGTACTAGCCCTTTTGTAATTTGTATTGCAATGCCATGGTTATTTTTATTTATGTTTGCTTATGATTACGAATAAATTATTGCATATTGTATCTCGTCAGACTATTAACCCCGAAAAATCGCCACAGCGTTTGAGACAAAATAAAACTATCTCATGGCGCAGAGCTTTGTTTATTTCATTAAATGTCTCCTTACTGACACAGAGGGAATGAACATTTCTTTGAGCAGCACTGCGAACTTTTGTAACAGAAGTGTTTGGATGACACGCAAGTTTTGCATTCACCGTTGGCGAAACCTTTCAGCTCGCAATGCAATTTGCCGCAACAACGGTTAAAAATGGTGCCGTCACATTTAGCTCCTAGCTCTTTGCACTTGAACAAAGCTGAAACTGTAAGATGGAAGAGGTAATTATTATTAAGTATAATTCATTCTAATATGTTGTTTAAAAAATCAGGTAGAAAATCGTCGCTTTTTACGGCTGATGCTGCTGTGATACGATAATCTTCTCGAGACTATGTAATGCTTTATTCATCAGATGCTATTCATATTTTACGTTGCGAATCGATGTTCAGATATATCCTCTCGGCAAAATATTGGCGCCATGATGTTCAGAAACATATGATAAATGTGAGTCTGGCATAGAATCAACTGTAGATATTAAAAGAATAATACAACAACACTGTTGATGCTTTGTGTCACCCCGGGCGCTGAATTAACTAAGCGTAATGTAACTAAGCGAGAACATTCGTATTCCGTGGGGTGTATTGCCTAATATCAATCATTTTATGTGGTTTTCAATTTCTTTCGAAAATTATAGCTTAGCTTCAAATGAATTTGTTCGTTCTATTGCAACTAAATGATTCTGCATTTGAGCTTTTCAATCAGACGATGCTGTGATTACGTGATTCACGTACTGCATATTTATGTCGTTAAATGTTCTCGAAACCATGCCTAATGCTGTCGTAATCAATAATAGAAGCACCGTATTATTTGCAATCCAAAGAGAGCTATACGCGTTTGACTTACCAGATGAGACCGCAATCAAAAGCACCAAAAGTACAACGAACCGAGATGACATGTTTCTGCTGACCAACTAATGAGATTTAATCTATGGCACCCTGCTCAATTCAATTTATACCAAATAGTCCGACAGTGTTTAGTAAACCCTGCTTACTCATACCAGTTGCATGTTGGTGCTCGTTACGTGCTCAACATGGAACATGTTTTTTCGGTGACTCTGTGAGATTGCGACAAAAAACCGCCGTCCTCATTGCCGACAATTGCTTGGTTAAAAATTAATCGGTTGCAAATTGTTGATTAATTAAATGCGTTCATCTTGCTTGAAAGATTCTTTCTGCCGTGGCTCACATTAATTTGCATATAATGTTACCATGCTTAGTACATGCCTGTCACGTAAGCTGATATATATTTAAGATGCGGTCAATGCACGGACAATTATTCCACAATGGGCAGTAATTGAAGCAGAACTGAACGCAAGTAAAATAAATTATGATCTAGAAAATTCATTTAACATGCCTTTGATGAGAATGTGTCAAATGCTTTTAGGAATTTATCTCTACTGAATCGCTGTGACTTAATGGATAACAATAGACGAGCGCTAACGTAGTGTACGCAAAATAATGTGAGATACATGACCGAATCTTACCAAATCAACATACCGCAGAAGAGACGAAACTTGTAAGGTATCTATGAGTCACCATTTCTAATAATATAACCTGGACTGCTTATCTTAATTCTATATTAGCTGAAGTACGCGGGCTCTAATTTTACGCGTTTCATCTTCGTTCTCTTGATGTTAGGCCTAACCAGATCTCTCACTTCAAATGTTTTAAAAATATGGAAAGTCATAATGTGTATTCAGGTGTGAGGTTGGATTTGGTCAACATATACGAGTCAAGTTCAACCTTGAACATGTTCAGGCTTAATGCACGAATGATATGCGGTGGGCAGAGAGTTCCATATAAAACAAACTCGGACAGCAAAGAAGAACCTTCGACAATTTGATATAAGGTGTGGAATAATTAACTTGTAGCCCTGAGATCTGCTACCACGCGCTTCTTGCAGATGAAACAAGTGTTCCACTGTATGCAGAAGGTCAAACAGCAGGATCAAGTCACCCCTGACACGACGGTACGCAAAGTCATAGTTGAAATCCTCTCATTGTATGGCCTGTTGTATTGTCCGGTCTCCAGTTTTGTTGCTCAATGGTATACGCGTTGCAGCCAGGTGATGTCCTTTTTAAACCATGGAGACAATGCTTGAACAGCGTACTCCATTGTTGGCCTGATATAGGTGTTAATTATCCGTGGGAGTACCTGCTTTGTGTAACTACTGAAGATCCTTCTGAGCAGTGCTAAGCTTTGGCAGGACATTTTGTATACCACAGAACACTACCGCGACGACTTCAAGTTAATGCTTATCCACACACCCAGGTCTTTCTTTTCCGTAACCCATGAAATTTGCTGAGATCCCAGTGCGTAGGATTTACCGACGTTTAACATTTTACATTTCTGGATGTTGAATGGTAGGCAGTTTCGCAAAGACCGCGTATGAAGTGCTTCAAAATCTGTTTGTAGAATTCGGCAATCTTCTATGGTGCGTACGCTAGTCTAGACTTTGACGTCATCCGTAAATAAAATGGTTTTGCTACTTACTATTTTATGTTTATCGTTCGCGTACACCAGGAAGAATATTGGCCCCAAGACGGAGCCTTGGGGTACGCCACTAGTAACTTCTTCTGGGCTGGATAATGCTCCATAAACTAATAAACCTGATAACTCTACCGGTCAAGTAATCCTATTTCCAGGCCAATAATCTGCCACCCACCCAGAGCTGCTACAATTTCTGTAGCAGTATGTGGTGGTTAACACGATCAAAACCTTTAGACATATCCAAGAAACAAGCATGGGTTGGGTATCCATTATAAACGACTCGGGTCCAGTTATCAAAAGTTATAAGAAGATTGCTGAGGCAAGAGTGTCTTGTCCTAAATCCCTGTTGTGCGATGGAAAGAAGCTTATTTTGTTTCAAATGTTTGATAAGCTTATTAGCTAAAAATCGTTCGAGATGTTTAGAGACCACTGGCAACAACGTGACTTGTTTGTAGTTAGACACATCGGATCAGTTCATGCCTTTGTATATCGGAGTGATTAATCCACTTTCCCAGTTAGTAGGAACCTTGCTACAACTCAGTGACAATTCGACAAGATAAGAGATGAGTTTTCTCAAGTAAACTAGCATTGTATGCTTCGTCTACTGTCGGTGGTCGGTAAATCACACCAACAACACAGTTTTCACCTGTTTCTAATTCAAGTGAACACCAAAGTGTGTCTTCCAACATCAAATCGTTATCCGAGATTTCTCTGAAAGTGAGGTGTTGGTCATAGTAAATAGAAACCCTGCTCCTCCACGGTCCATACGATCACGGTGAAAAAGAAACATGTTTGGAATGAAAATGTCCCCCTCAGATACTTGCTGATTGAACCAGGTTTCCGTTACGGCTATCAGGAGTGGTGAATATTTTTCATGAATCTCGATTAACTCGGGTAATTTATCTAACAAACGTTGTGCGTTTGTGTACAAACATTTGATGTTTGATATGGATAAAAGTGTTGGATGATGAGTATTTGAGCAGGTAAGTTGAGTACGTGTCAAAGATGACTCCAATGGAGTCGGTCGACATCCATTTTTTGGTGCAGGATTCTAGGCATCACTGTACTCAGCACCAACAGTTTCGGCAACTTCCACGATAGAGTCGGTTTTCAGGTGTTTACTGATAATTTTGATCTCTCGTGGAACGTTGTATCGATACTGGTTCCAATTGTTAAGCACGGTATACACCATAGTGGTGGTCAAAAGTGTCCGTTTAAGGGGTCGTGAAACATTACCTTAGTAATTCGATGACTTCGGGATTCGGAAAGTATCGATAACCGCTGCATTGCTGGTTTGGATAGCATTACTGTTAAATCGCCCCTGCTTGTATGTCGTGGTTAGATTTACACTTTGTATTCGAACCAGTGGCATCTTCTGGGAAATTTAAGAGAATAAGGGAGCGCTTATTGCCATCATTTGTTTTGTTTTGGTTTCTTTTCGGTGGCGATTTAACCCGCTCTGACCAGGGCACATCGACAAATAGACGGGATGTATTTTCCATACCGTCCCGTAGCAAGTAAGTCGGTAGAAGTATATCTTCTAGCTCCTTCTCATTTTGCACTACTACGCTGAGCAACCGCGGTTTATCTTGGTGTAGAGAGAGGTGTAGACTCACGCAAATAAACGAAACCGGGTGGATCGCTTTTAGATTTATTCGAATGCACAGTTTCAACCATTCAGCCAAGTCATGCTGGTGTCCATTCAAGAATAACGGCTAAGTAGACTCTGACACCTTGGTACAGATAACACTAAGCGAAATTCATTTCTAGGCAACTTTGGTTAATGGGGCATTCGATGTGAACTGTTTTGGCATGAAGACGTTTTTAACACTCTCCTGGGTGCCGTGTTGCATCAGTTCAACCTTTTCAGGAGCATGGCTTGGTGCTCGTAAAGTTGAGCGTATTCGTTTGTTCATTTTAAATGTTTTAGACTTGATTAATGTCTCTACGGAATCCTTCACTTGTGCAAGCTCCTCTTCCATTTACGACAATCCACTCTCTATTGTATTAGTCACTTTTACAACAGATGAATGTATACTCTTGCGATGGCCATTTATATTTGAATTTCTACAAGCATTGTAGAAATAACAAACAGATTATTAGTTATTATCCTGTAAATAAATTTGATTGCAATCGCTTAGAGCAGTTTTGGGTAACATTTCACTTCTGACACAGAAGCTTCGTCAGACCAAGGGTGATAGTCAGGACAGGGAACATGATTAAGTAGTAGTTAACCCACCACCACTTATTTGACCTTACCGCTAAACAGCCTATAGTACGCCTACAGTGTGTCACGTCTCGTGGGAATGACCAGGATCGGGTCCACGACAGTTGCTCCTTGACAATTGCTCCCCGACAGTTGCTCCGCGACAATTGCTCCTCGGACAATTGCTCCTCGGACAGTTGCTCCTCGGACAGTTGCTCCTTGGACATTTGCTCCTTGCCCAATTGCTCCTTGACCAATTGCTCCTTGCCCTATTGCTCCTTGACCAATTGCTCTATGAATTTTAGATCACGATCAGATTGGTTAACATTGCGACGAAAATAATTCATACAAGTGAAGACAAGTATTTTTCTTCTTTGAACATTTTAATAAAAATTGAATAAAATACTATAGATCACTGTAATAACAATAACAATAACTAAGCCATGTGTTTTTTAGTGTTTTTCACAAAATCCTGGTCTCATGTCTGATAACTGCACACAAAAAATATCACTGTTATAAAACATCTTCCAAATTACTGTCTTGATTGTCTTCTCCTTCTTCTTCTGCAACAGAAGCCTACAAATTTTAGCAAAAGGCAATGCTCTTCAGTACACTCACGGTGTCCCGACCCTGCTGACCTTCAACAACTCTTTTAATTCTTTCTGCCACCATGGTAAGTCTGCATGGATACGACATGTAGTCTCTGGAACTCCTCGACTTAACGGAAACGAAAAAGAACTCAAAAAACCACTGCTACTAAAATGACTGGCTCACATTATAAAACAAAATCCGCGGTTGTAAAAGAGTTGTTGAAGGTCAGCAGGGTCGGGACACCGTGAGTGTACTGAAGAGCATTGCGTTTGCTACAATTTTTAGGCTTCTGTTGCAGAAGAAGGAGAAGACAATCAAGACAGTAGTTTGGAAGATGTTTTATAACATTGATATTTTTCATGTGCAGTTATCAGACATGAGACCAGGATTTTGTGAAAAACACTAAAAAAACACATGGCTTAGTTATTTTTATTGTTATTACAGTGATCTATAGTATTTTATTCAATTTTTATTAAAATGTTCAAAGAAGAAAAAAATACTTGTCTTCACTTGTATGAATTATTTTCGTCGCAATGTTAACCAATCTGATCGTGATCTAAAATTCATAGAGCAATTGGTCAAGGAGCAATAGGGCAAGGAGCAATTGGTCAAGGAGCAAATGTCCAAGGAGCAACTGTCCGAATAGCAACTGTCCGAGTAGCAATTGTCCGAGGAGCAATTGTCGCGGAGCAACTGTCGGGGAGCAATTGTCAAGGAGCAACTGTCGGTACCCCTGTCTAGACAACGTGTGATTAAGTTCAGCGAGACTTGAAACAGTGGATATGTGGTAAGCAAAGTTATGCTTGAGTGTCATTGTTACATAGGGTTCGTACGGCGAACCACTGCGTTCAAACACAGAATCACAAAGTGATTCGTGGTCAATCACTCAAGGCGCTTATGGATGACCAAAGTCATCTGTTTCTCGCATCCATCGCATGTAAAATTCACTACCGGTTTCTGGTTGTTTGCCGTCATCAGGTGGAGACAGTAAGATCAGGTTCAGTGAGCCTTTAAACAGTGGAATATTGGTAAACAATAGTATGCCACTATTAAATATGGTTCGTAAAACGAACCACGGTAATTCAAGGTTTTTAATGGTCTAAAAAGCAACAAGCTTAACAACAACCATAGGATGGTAAAAATTGAAATTTAAGTGTATAAACAATATAAGAACATAGATTAAACAGTATATAAGTGTTCTGGAAACGAATAATGCAATAAAAATTCGTCTTATTTTGATTTAAAGTCATGCAAGTTAGTGGCGTGAGCAACGGTTGAAGGTAAACTGTTCCAAGTAAAACAGACGCGGACAGAGTAAAAATACCTTCTACAGTTCAGGCGGGAATAGGGTACGACCAGCACATATTCATGGGTCCGATAATTCCTCGTATCCCTTCGCGTGAATAAATCCTGTAAGGGATGGTTCTGGGTATGGAATGTTTTGTAAAGTAGGATAAGGTCTCCTCTGATTCGTCGATAGGGAAAATCAAACAGATTCAGTTGAGCTATCCTTTCTTTATATGGTTTGTTTCGGATTCTGAGAACTAGTTTCGTTGAGCGGTGATAGATTCGCTGCATAAGTTCCACATCCCTCTTGAGCCACGGAGACCATGACTGCACACCGTATTCCATGACTGGTCTCAAGTATGTATTCATGATCCTCAGGAATATCTTGGGCGAAAATTTCCCAAATACACGTTTGAGTAGATTTAGAACGCGTGTTGCTTTTTTAAAGGCATTGTTAGTTTAAAGTGATGTTTTGAAACTAGAGCATATCCAGACACCCAAATCCTTTTCTTCACTACAATTTTCAAGGATGTGCGAACCTATGTGATATGTGAACTCTACTCGATTCCCCACATTCATGATCCTGCATTTGTTGAAGTTAAACGGCAGTTTGTTTTTCAACGACAAGCTGTGAAGCGTATCAAGATCCTTTTGTAATAGCAGACAGTCTTCTGGACTACGAATGCTGCGCCCAATCTTTATGTCGTCCGCAAATAACGAAAAGTTACATCAAACAATTTCCGCTATTTCATTGACATAAACCAGAAATTTGATCGGACCAAGGACTGAGCCTTGGGGAACTCCGCTAGTTGCTGCAATTGGTTTGGATAACGCACCATCAACACGTACCTGGTTAGTGCGATTTGTTAGGTAGTCATTTAGCCAATTCAGCAACTTTCCAGTGATACCAAGACTTTCAAGCTTCTGCAATAGTAGGGAATGGTCAACACTATCGAATGCTTTTGAAATATCTAAGTAGCACGCGTGTATTGCTTGTTCAACTACAGAACCACAAAGTGGTTCTTGGTCTAGAACTCAATGCACTTATAAAAGACCAACATGTTTTGCTGCTTACTTAACCATCTCTTACACACCACTACTGATTTCTGGTCGTGGGGTGTGTGATGGAAATGAATGCAAATGAGCATTTCCGTAACTGAGCTTGTCCATTGACGGAATTAATGAATATCACAATGTCTGTACCATAAACCATAATCACATTCTTCGTTCACGATCAATAATGAGTGAAGACGCATGATTTATGCTCGCGACACACGTTCGCTGCTTCGCAACATTTTCGTATATGTTGAAGTCTATAAACATTTAATGGCGCGAAGTAGACTACAATACCCAGTTAAGTTTTTTGAGCTTACTTCAACACTAACTATAACGAAGATGGTAATACACATGTACTTCATCTGCGACTAAAGAGAACTTTCTCGTGCATCATGGTTAGAAAAAATAATGCAGCGAATTCTAGACTTCAGTTGAGCACCCCACGTGAATAGAAGAATACAATGTGACTTGATCCTAAACAAAGATACAATGGTGTCTCAACCACTGATTTATCCATTCGCACGTAACTCCAGTCTCTCAAAACATTGTCATAAGCTTCCTCTCGAAACACAATTATTTTTATTTTACTGTCTTCGAAACTATCACTCATTTCTTGTTCTTTCAACAAAACGCTATCATTTCTGAACTTGAGACATCTCTCAGTGAACTGGTATTTGAACTTTTTACTGATATGCTTCACATTAATACCGAAATTCTTTTGATAAGCACGTATTTTCACTCACATTTTTGGTTTTTACATGCGCTGAAGTAATTTACTCTACCCCCTTAATTGCCTTCATAGAAAAGTGACACCGATTATATACATCTTGGGGTATTGAATAGCTTTTCGTTTCTTTTTCATAAAAATTTAATCAATTAGCGTTGCGTTAGTTTTACACACTACTGCTAATTTCGTATCCAATCAGAAGAGGCGGTAGCGTTCAATTTCTTGAGCCACGAAACATTGTTCCTGTTATATTTGGCATTACATCCAACATGCAATAATCTTAAACTAGGTCAATTTATGCGTTTCAAATCCTCCTCGGATTTATAACCAAACTATTCACTTTAAAGCTAGAGTTATCAGCATCTAAATCACAGTGCTCCAACCATACCAAGCAATTACATGTAAAATGTTTGATTTTTCTGCACCCTATCATAATCGTCATCCATTTTTTGAACATGTAAAAGGCTGAGTCACACCGATCATGTTGTATTTCATGAATCAGTGTGATTTACTGCGTTATCATTAGAAATTAGTTTAGCGCGCGTTTTGTTTTGCTGGTCTGAACGTGAATCAACAACCGCGACAATCACACCACATTTTCATTCGGTAAAAGTTTGAAGCATCATACATGGCGTGTGCTGTTCCAATTTTTCATTGGAACATTGGAACATTGGAACTTGACATTTGGAACAAGAGTAGTATCATTCATCATTAAGAGTGGTGGATTTAGTTAAAAATCAATAATTTTATGTAATTTCAATGATCAAATCCTGTCCAAAAATAATATCAACCGAATGTAGCAAATCTACTATTGGTCAACGTAATCAGTACGCTGGATGCAAAAAGAGCCGTAAGCAGTAAGTATAGACTATCTAAGTCTGCCAGATTCTACCCGTCGACAAATTAAAGGAGATCTTATTGTATTGTGAAAAGACTACCCCTGCAAGGGCTTATGCCAGACTGTTGGAAATGTGTACGTATAACTTCGATTCCTAAGAAATATCCCGGAAGGTACCGCCCGATCGCGTGCACGTCGCAGTTTCTAAAGTACTTGAAAGCGTTTGTTACAACGAATGGATTCCACTTTTCAGTTACAAAAGGTTTACCGGTTTGCTTACCGTAGGAATCGTTCAACTGTTGACGCTCTTACTTTGCAGACGGATCATGTTCCACGTTCTCTTGACAGTAAATCGAAATCGATGAAAGTGTTGTTTCATTATAATTCCCAAGATGCACTCGTGAGAGATTGAACATGTTCGAGAAATAATTTAGATGCAACGTCCTATTATCACAAAGTATTTCGAAAAGCTCGCGGGAAAACCGCAGAACGGTATGGAAGAAGAGCCGAAATACAATGTTTGCCTCAAATTCCTAACCTTGAGTTTTTTACCCTTGAAGTCACAACAAAGATTTGGCTTCCTGCACCGAAATGGCACACTGGATCTCTAACAATCCGTGCCGTGATGCCGTCCAGTGTATGACTCCAGAAGCGATGAGATGCCGAACTTCACAATCATCACCGAAAATTTGTATCTTGTAACAGAAATACCGGTTGAATATTTACAATATAATCTGGTGAAATGGAATTTAATACCAGAACCTATGACGAAAATGACCAAACGCGACGAATGCAAACCATCGTCGATTCCACGCTGGGGTTATGCTTCGATTGTGAGAATTCCACGTTCAAACCAGTACAAGAAGTTTTTACAATCGAGAAATAAATAGAAGTAGGTAAACGCCTCTTGGCTTGTTATCAAGAAGTGTTC
>JACCGJ010007816.1:0-12752 GCA_013407085.1 Atriophallophorus winterbourni
TTCTTGAATCTTGAATGTTCTCGTAACGATTGTATTTCCTTTGTTCTCGGGGCTAAACACAATTTCAGGTTTGGAATGTCTGAATAACTGATATTCCGGTCTGTCTTGTAGGTTGAATGAAAAACATCGATCGACATTCACAATCACACGATATCGCAGTTGTTCTACTAGCTCTAAATGTCGTATGCAAAAGTTTAAAACAATGATCATATCATTTTTCGCGTTCTCCGGATATATTTAAAAATTCACAAGCATTATTTTGCTGCTGTTGAGTAATCACGTTATTCAGAACCATACATAGCCAAATATTTTGGAAGCAAAACGTCCTTGCGCAGATCATTCTTATATATTAGGGTGGTGTTAAATAAGCGGACCTTTTGGTAGGCAGCATGGTTTACTGACACTTAATCGTCAGATCATTATTCGTCAGACACTTAATCTCCGACACTTAATCCCTAGACACTTAATCAACAGACATTTGATTCCCAGACATTTAACCCCAAAGTCACTTCATCCACAGTCACTTAATCTCCAGTCATTCATATTCGGTTTACTAACACTTAAGCCTCAGATACTCAATCTGCAGACGCTTAATCCCCGACACTTGATCTCCAGTTTGATAACTTATGAAAAATGCGGAATACATTTAAATGAATTTATTTAGCGGGAGAGATATGCAATTGATTTTAAGAACGTCAATCTTTCCGCAGTTGAGTATGGCTGAATTTCTCGCGATGTCCTGGCGCATATTTCAGCATAATTCTTCTTCGGTTTGATAAGACACCCAACACTTGCTTGAAGAACTGAGGCCGTATGCTGTTGGCAATCCTCTGGCAAACCTTTAAGAAATGTCCACATGGTGGGATGTTGACAAGAAAAGAGTGACCGTAATGCATGATGCTAGCCTTTTTCATCATTATTCGTTGGGGCAACACCACTATTTGCGTCTTCATACCTATTCCAGGATTCAAGTGGAAATATGGCTAGTGCAAAGTTTTCTCTTCTACCTATAGTTCGTCGACCTTGAACAAAGGTATGTTCAAAATAAGATAACCGCTCATTCATCCTCTCACTTTTAGGCATAGATTCGGCTAAAATCTCAAATGTGTCGACTACATCATTCAACGGCACAATCATGAGGCGTAAATCATCGTCTGCCTCATAATCTGCTTTCATCCCTAGATCACTTTTTTTCGTTGCATGTTATGACATCTCGAGCAATTCAGCGATACTAAACTACGGAAAGATTGGCGTTCTTAAAATCAATTGCATAACTCTCCTGCTAAATAAATTCATTTAAACGTATTGTGCATTCTTCAGAAGTTATCAAGCTGGGGATTAAGTGACTGACGATTTAGTTACTGCGGCTGAAGTGACTTGTGGGTTAAATGTCTGGGGATCAGATGTCTGGTGATTAAGTGTCTAGGGATTAAGTGTCTGAGATTAAGTGTCTGCCGATTAAGTGACCTGACAACAGTACAACAAAATTTAAAAACAATATAATACTATACTGTGTGTAAATAACTAATTAAAGGAATAGCTTTTTTGAGGCGCAGTCTAACGTGATCAGATCAACAACAGCTAAGATTTCAAAAACTTAGAATAGCAATCAATCTAACCAAAAACAAAGTACGACGAACCAATCAGACATATAGCATGGTCAAATCCTCTGAATGTTCGCATGTTCGGGTTCAAGTAAATGGTGGATTGGGTAGTTTTTTGGTGTGCATAAGTTTAAAAGTGAGCTCAATCAATAGGGGTTGTTGCACAGGCTCTTATCTTTTGAGTTTGGGCAGTTGCTCAGTATTCCGAACTCGGAATGTTTTATGGTAGAAAAAGCAGTAAGCTGACGAGATATATCGCAGAAAATATAAAATATTTCAAAATCCAATAGGGACAGTCGCATAGCGCATGGTTCGTCATATTCTCATCGAGGTTAGAAGCGAAAACCTGAGCTGATTCCGAGAGAGCGTGATTACTTCAGTCAAAATGTTTCAAGTGAAACAATTTCTTACCGAGAGAAAATTACCACGAATATCCAATGCTTTCGTGTTTGAGTAAGGCCATTGGGCTTTCGCTAGTGTTTATGGGGATGGTTTTCATAATGCAAGATTTTGAATGCCAATAGTAGGTCACTCCGTATTCGTCGTTGAGTAATATCGTGATGATTTAGTTTTAACATTCGCTGTTTAAAAGGCAAATTTCTTTAACGGGAGACAAACTTTGTCGCACGATGATAAATCCTATCAAATATTTCGATATCATTCTTCAGCCATGGTGCCCAGCCTTGGATGAAATATTCCATAAGAAGACTTACTTACGTATTAATTAACCGGGTAAGGTTTCGGGTGTGAAAATACTGAACATTCTTATTAAAAGACGCCATGTACTGCAGGCTTCATTGTACACGGATGCCCAAGCTTAAGGTTGAACGATACCCAGATACCAAGATCTTTTTCTGCGGTTGTCCAGACGAGATCTTGCGTGCCAAGCTGATACGTGTGGTGCCAAGCCAGGGTTAAATTGTAACTCATTTGTCTTGAACCAACGAAATAAGGTGCAGAGATCACGTTGTAATACCATAGAGTCATTAAAAGACCCGACACGTTTCCATATTTTATTATCTTCGACAAACAGTATCAAGTTACATGCAATATCCTGTACTATATCGTTCATATACACCAAGAATAGAAGAGTTCCAAGCACCGAGCCTTTTGAAACTCCACTCGTGACGTCTATTTTTCTAGAGAAGGTTCTGCCGACGCGAACGTGGACGTGTCTATCAGTAAGATAGTCCCTTATCCAATTCACCAATATTTCCGTTATTCCATAAGCTTTGTGCTTTTATATTAGAATGTTATGCTCGACTCTATCGAAAGCTTTGGCACATCAATGTATCAAACATGTACAACCTCACCTTCGTTCAGTGCCTTCCTCCAATCCTCGAACGTTGTAACAAGGTTAGATAAACCGCAACAATTTCTTCGAAAACCGTGTTGTACTGCGGTCAAAATATTTTGGTTTTCAAAATGTTCCCTTATGCGCGTAGTCACAATGCGTTCCATTAATTTAGAGATCAATGGAAGTAGCGTTACAAGTCTATAGTTAGCTGTGTCTGAACGGCTACCGTCTTTAGAAATAGGAGTTATCATCCTTACTTTCCATTTCGGTGGTATTTTCCTTCATTTAAGCTGAGATTGAATAACCGCGTCAGAGGAACAGTCGCTTATTCAATCTCAGCCTACAAGAACGATGTGAATGACAACATATTGTAACATGTGACTAACACCTTGCACAATTTATAGCGCTCAATATACTTCCGAAGTCATGGTGTTCATGTTTGGATTGAATGTTCCATACGAGAATGAACATAAATATTTAATATCCTGTCTTATACCTTTGAAATTCTTTTACTAGCATGCTTAATATATGACATGCCTTATTATGAACTGCGTGACAATGTATTACCGCTTTGAGGTTATACAACACCCATATATCTATAATATTTTGTGGTAGTCCAGACGAGATTCTGCATCCCAAGTTGGAATGTGTGATGCAGGGATTTGCCAGGCCGCAGCAGTTCACATTTTGCATTACATCGCAAATGAACGTTTTAAGTTTATAAATCTTATCTCATGGCGCAAGTCAACGATGCAACTTGCAATTAGAAAGAATGGTAACGTTTGAACAACATTTGCTACACATCATAGACTGGAGGCGCCTAATCTTGAAACCTTCACAAAAATTGTAGCACATTTAGTTAATAAAGTGATATATCAAAATCTAATATGATGTTATGCTAGCCATGTTTGTTTGCTTGGATTGGATTATATGCATTAAATGCAAGAGGAGCATTTATCCACGGGTATGGGCACACTCTGCCTTCCTAATTGTCGCGATTCTCAAGCATACATCAAACTGGGATTTGGTATCAACAGTTTTTCTTCAGGCTTTAATATTTGGATACAATCACTGATTATAATTTAAGCTATGCGTGAAATATAAATTAAATGTCGCAGTCAATATACGAATGTTTAATTTTGATATTTCTAAAGACACGCAATAGACGTTCTTCTCAGTGAAATTTGAATAACGTTTCCCAAATTGCATACTATGCCAACGAGAGATAAAACAACACTGTATATCTACCGGCATCTTGTGCGACTCATTTGTTTATGGATCTACCATTTCTTCATGCTATTCCGGTCATGCTAACACTAAAAGTCTTACTAAAATGTTAATAAACCATTTATAAACTTACGGTAGAAAACCTGTCCGGGTCCATTTGAAGCATACCGGTTTTCGAATCTCGGTTAGCGGAAGCCCAACACGCGTCCAACACTACATATCGATAACCAGCTTCTCGCAATCCGGTCCGAGATAGACCTTCAATTGTGTTTTCAATTAGTTTCGTACCAATGCGCTTGTTCGCATCAGTTAGACCGTTTGTGTTGCACCCGAAATGATCTGATGCGATCCATCCCATCGGTGGTCTCCTTGCAACGCCGTTCAACTGTCCAATCGATTGGTAAATCAGCAGAAAACAGAGGAATAGGATGTTGGTTGTTGGAAAAACCATTTTCTGGAAGCAAATCGAAGGTTTCACGAGATACGATCGTCAAATATGCTACAATGTCCTAACTACATTATTGATTAAGCCAATGGAGGTGGTGTTTATACCCAGTTTATTTTAGCACAAATGTGCACAAATTTTATGAATTTCCCATTTGGACATGGCGCTATGATTTCGCATTTACATGACCAACTCTTTTTGTGCCCATTTGACACATTGGTACGGTGGGTGTTGTTGTTGTTGGCCTCCGTCGGTCGATGTCGACCATGGATGTACATCACAAACGCGTGAATTTTCAAGTTTTGCAGCTTTTTGAGTGACTAAGCAGTCCGATTCGGGAGGAACAATCTCTCCCGCAGCGCTGGCAACGAAAGTCAGAACTCGGTTGTATTGCGTCAGTTGCACGTCGGCGGCGTGATCTGCGTTCAGCCGCCAAGAGCTGTATCTGCTCCTCCCCAGCATGCAGACGACGCTTTACACAGTGCCTCCAATGTGAGCGGTCAAGAGCAAGTTCTTCACAACTCGCCGGGTCAATGCCAAGAGCTTTCATATCTCTTTTGCAAACGTTTTTGTACCGCAAGTGCGGTCTGCCCAATGGTCGACTTCCTAGTTAAAACTCACCATAGAGTAGATCTTTCGGGATAGGACCATTTTCCATTCTGTAGACATGACCAAGCCAGCGCAGGCGGCGCTGTCGCAATAGAGTGAACATGCTCTGTAGACCAGCTTTTGAAAGCACTTCAGCATTTGTCACTCTGTCCATCCACGATATGTTCAAGATACGACAGATGCTTCGTAGATGGAAAGCATTCAGCTTCCGTTCGTGTCTTGCGTGGGTGGTCCAGGTTTAACTGCCGTACAGTAAAGCATTTAGTACGCATGCGCTGTACACCATCATCTTCGTCTTTACAGTCAGCTTGCGGTTACCCCAAACACGAGAGTTCAAACGGGACAGAATGACAGCTGCTCTACCAATCCGCTTATCAATCTCCGTGTCTAGCGAGAGGTTATCCGCAATGGTTGAACCAAGGTATGTGAACTGATGTACTGATGCAAGCTGTCAGTTTCCAACAGTTACGATGGGATGGGATACAGTCCCTTGGCCAAGGACTTTGGTCTTGCCCATGCTGATTGTTAGCCCAAAGTCTTTGCATGCCGACGAAGAGACTGAAGGTGCTCTTGGGAGTGAGCAATGAAGGCTGCATCGTCGGCAAACACCAGGTCACGGATTAGCACATTTCGTGCCTTGGTTTGTGCTCTCAACCGGTTTAGGTTGAAAAGCTTGCCATCACTTCGCGTGTATAGGTAAATACCTTCTGTTCTCGTCCTGAAAGCGTGCTTCAGAAGCAGAGCAAAATTGGAACGATACAGAGAAGATTAGCATGTTACGGTGGGTATGCGAGTGCAAAATGTACAATAATTCAAATTCGAACGCCGTATCCGGTGGGGAACTGCCACAACTTAAAAGAGTAGACAGAATGAAAAATAATAAGTATAAGCTACTGAGAAAGGCATAAGGAAACTTCGTAGCATCACAGGAGTGCATTACCCATTTAATCTCCCATCTAGCACTCCTTTTAAAATGGATATTTATGCAGTCATGGCGGGAAATCTTCCCTGATTATCTCACCGATGAATTAAAAATACGTCCAGAGTTTGTTTATTGAATCTGGCTCAAATGCTTGGTTGAGAAGTAAGCCTGATAGCAATAATGACACTGTATGGTAAATGAAGATAGCACCCATTGGATTAACTTTTGATTTAAAATAGCTTTTTCGATTATAGGTTTAACGGCTCCCTTCCTTTGGTAACGTGTATCTAGTGTCTTACAATGTGTACTTGAATTTTGAAATCACAAAGTGGTTGCAGTGCAAAAAATAATGAACATACCACTAGAATTGCGTGGGATGGCAGAGAGTTTCATATAAGACAAACTCGGACAACAAAGAAATACCTTCGACAATGTGATCTAGACTGTGGAATAATTAACTTGTAGCCACGAGCTTCTTGCCGATGAAACAGGTGTTCAAGTGGGCGATCCACTGTATGCAGAATGTTAAACAGCAGGATCAAATCACCCCTAAGACGACGGTACGAAATGTCAGGGGTGTAGAGTTGCAATCCTCTCCTCGTATGTCCTGTTATATAGCCCGGTCACCAGTTTTGTAGCGCGGTGGTATACCCGTTGCAGCAAGGTCATGTTCTCTTGTAACTATGGCGACCATGCTTGAACAGCATACTCCATTGTTGGCCTGATATAGGTGTTAATTATACGTGGGAGTATCTGCTTTGTGAAACTACCGAAGATCCTTCTGACTAGTGCCAATCTTTGGGAGGACTTTTGTATACCATGAAGACTTCAAGTTACTGCTGATCCAGACGCCCAGGCCTTTCTCTTCCATAGTCCATGAAATTTGCTGAGATTCCTGAGATTATATGAATTCGGATGATTTACCGAAGTTTAACATTTTATATTTTCGGATGTTGAATGGCAGGCAGTTTCGCGAGGACCACGTATGAAGTGCTTCGAGATGACCACGTGATCAAAGTGGTGCTTCCAAGTGGTACTTCATAGCGGATATCCTCGATGACATTTTACTCGCTATTCAAAACAAGATCTAGAATGGACGGTGTGTTTGTGCCTCCGAAGTCAGTGCTGCTTGAGATGTGGTTAAATAAAGGAATTTCGTTGAACATTTCGTAGAATAGATTATTAAAAGTATTCGCCGGTGAAATCTCGCTTTTTAGTAAATTCAGGAGATTGAAGTCACTCGTGATCAAGACATAGTTTTGATATCTGGAAACAACCAGCTGAGCTTTCACAAGTAAAATAGCATTGTATGCATCATCTACTGCCAGTGGTCGGTAAATCACACCAACAACACAGTTTTCATCTGTTGCTAATTCAAGTGAACATCAAAGTGTATCTTCCTGTATCAAAACATTATCAGTGATTTCTCTGAACGTAAGGTGTTGATCAAATGGCGAAACCTCTTCCTCCGCCGTCCATTCGAGTACGATGAAAAAGAAACATGTTTGGAATGGAAATTTCTTCCTCAACTAATTGCTGATTGAACCAGGTTTCCGTTAAGTCTATCAGGAATGGTGGATATTTTTGACAAAGCTCAATTAGCTCAGGTAAATTAGTTATCAAGCATTGTGTTTTTGTGTACAAACATTCGATGTTTCATCTGGATAAAAGTGTTGGATGATGAGTATTTAAGCAGATAAGTTGAGTACGTGTCAAAGATGGCGGGGCTCGTGTTAATGGGTATATTACATCACCGACTCCGATAGAGTCGGTCGACATCCGTTTTTTGGAGCAGGAGTCCCGGCATCACTGTTCTCAGTACCAACGAGTCCGGCAACTTCCACGATAGAGCAGGTTTTCAGGTGTTTACTGACAATTTTGATGTCTCGTTGAACTTTGTATCAATCCTGTTTCCAGTTGTTAAGCACGGTGTTCACCATAGTGGTGGTCAAACGTGTTAGTTTATGGGATCGTGGATCATTACCTTCGTAATTCGATGACTTTGGGATTCGGAAAGTATTGATATCCGCTGCATTGCTGGTTGCGATAGCCTTACTAATACATCTCCACTCGTGTAAGTCGTGGTTGGATTTACACTTTGTATGTGAACCAGTGGCATCTTCTGGTGCATTCAAGAGAATAAGGGTGCGTTTTGTTTTGGTTCTTTTACAGTGGAGATTTCACCTGCTCCGACCAGGACACATCAACAAATACACGAGATGTATTCTCCATGCCGTCCCGTAGCAAGTATGTCGATAGAAGTATATCTTCTATAGAAAAACTATACTCTAAACAAAAACTATAACCTAATATACTCTAATATACTATAACATAATGATATGTGTGTAACTAAATGGTTCAGTTTACTAGATGATATTGTTCTAATACTTAAGAGCGAATACTCACAGATGTGTTGAATTGAATATGGCGGCACGCCGGACATCCAAATAAACAAAACAGATGTTCTCTTTGTGTGCAATGTATAGAATAATTCTGATACGACATTGGACAATAGGAGAAGCACGTGGTTTGTTTTGGTGCTAACATAACTCACATCCTGGCTTGTAGAGTTAACGCTATAGTTGTTTTTGAAATCGATCGTATGTGATTTGTGCAAACTGCATATCAAAAATGTGACTCAAAGCAGCAATGGCTATATGTTTAATTGGGTATAGGGGGAACTCACTTTTACTTAAATACTACTAATCAGTACCGCGCTGGTTCCAGGGTTGTCACAGCCGGAGCGGCTTTGGGGAAAAGCTCCTAATTCCAAAACTGCTCTAATGGCCCGCGTCTCATATAGCTTCTAACAACCAAGTCTAAATCCTGGCCTGCACGCGTGGTCCTGTATGTTTCTTTACCATCGAAATGAGTTACTAAGCAACAAAAGTCAGTTCTGGAACTAAAATTCCACTACATGCTTCCAGGATTTCATGACGACCTCTCAAATATCAGAGGCGTAAGAAAAATCAGCTGTGATTAACAATGAGCTAAGTAGGCTGAATGTCGACGTGGCTGCCCTGCAATAGACGCGATTACCAGACACTGGTAAGCTGACAGAAAGTGATTACACATTTTTGGAAAGGAAGGAGTTCCGATGAGCATCGATTGCCCGGATTTGGGTTTGCCGTATGAAACAGCCTGCTAAAAGCAGCAGAACCGAGCATCAGCGGGAGCGAACGGATTTGAACTTTAAATCTGAATTACATTACTGGTACCATTACGTTGGTCAACGTTTATGCACCGACGCTCTCTGCGACGCCTGCTGAAAAAGACGCTTTTTATCGTCACCACACAACAATCCTCCAAAACGTGCCACAAAGAAACTGTGTAGTGGTATTGGGTGATTTCAATGCTAGAGTTCGTGCAGATTAGGAGTCTTGGCAATACTGTCTCTAGAGGTTTGGGGTAGGTAAAACCAAGGGAAATGGACAACGCCTTTTAGAATTATGCACACAGTTCAGTCTTTGTGTCCGTAACACTTTATTTCAAACATAAAATTCTCTTCGAAACATCATAGCTCCGAACATTGGCATGAGCTTAATCTTATTCTTGATAGGCGCACTAATATAGGAAGCGTACTCGTTACCAGATCATATCAAAGTTCAGACTCCAACAATGACCATTCGCTGGTTTATGCGCACACCATGAGGTGTGCGTAGTGCTGAGATTCCTGGCTTAATTTTTGATGTAGTGTTAACGATCTGGTACAGGACTTTGGGGTTCCGCTCCAAGATGGTCAGTAGTCTTGCCTGATGAGACTGCTTATCCTCGGTGATAAGAGAGGTGACCTTGTTCCTCAACAGACGATATGTTTCCCAATTATCTGGCATCGGATTGTGGACATAGTTTCTCCATGCATCGTTGCGTATCTTAATCCACTTCCTTGTGCGGCTTCTCAACGTGAAGGTAAATCGTTTTTTCGCTGTCTTTGGCACAAATCTGGAATGTAGGTTTATTTCATCACACAGCTTCTCTTTGAAGTTTACCCAAGAACGATGCACGTCCGTGGTGTCTGGTTTCCAGTCAGAAATCGTTCGAAGAGCATTGTGAAGACTTCCAATATCCAGTTGTAGTTTTGTTTTGTTGATGTCATTCGTTCTCTCAGCTTGACAAACATAATCGAATAAGAGGACCAGGTGGTCGCTAGAACCCAATGGAGTTTCGTAGCTCAGATTTTCGACGGCATGTTCCTCACTCGTTAGTATTAGATCCATGACGGATGGCATGTTACCATCTCTATATCTAGTGTTATCAAAGACGTGGTTATAAAAAGGAATATCGAAGATCAGTTCTTGAAACGCATCGTCGAGCGAATTCGTTGAAAGAGCATTTTTCTTCATCAAGTTTGGAAGGTTGAAGTCTCCCTCAAACAGGAGTGGCGTTTGAAATCTGGCAGCCAGAAGTCGAATTTTCTGGAGTAGTTCAACATTGTGCGCGTCACTTGCGCTTGGAGCCCGATAAATCACGCCAACAATGCAAGCATCTCCAGTAGTCAGCTTAATTGAGCACCACAGAGTATCCTGTACACGTAGGTCAATATCGTCAATTTCTCTGCAGGATAACTGTTGGTTGTAGTAAAGTGCTACGCCACCGCCGCGTCCCGCACGGTCTTGACGGAGAAGAGACATTCCTTTCAATGCCAATTCATTGTCTGATAAATGAGGTTCAAACCATGTTTCGGTAATTGCAACTAAGTCCGGTGAGTGCTGTGTACATACGGTATCAAGCTCCTGTATTTTGTTTCTCAGACACTGCGCGTTTGTATAGAGACACTTAATGGTTTTATGGGTTAACAATGATGGACAATGTGAAAGACTAGTTTTAGTTCCAAGTTGTGATATGTTTGGCAAAGATTGAGGGTTAGTATGCATAAATTCAATCCGGTTCACAGTATACAGCTGAGGCGTTGAAGTCGTTTCTACTTTTCCGACTCGGCATGAGTCGGACACAGATCGTTTTTTGGAGAGCTAATTGAAATGACTTGACTTGGGCTTGTGAGTGGTATACTGTCTGCAGGATCTAGTTTATTTGTTTTCGGAGCACTCATTCTGACACCACTTGGTAGCTTGCGACTGTTTTGAGTCCATTGTGCTCGAATTAAATCAGCCATATTGCTAGTCAGGAAGGTGATTTTAAGCGGTCGGGGTCCATCCCCTTTGTATTGGATGGACTTGGGTATCCTGAACGTATCTATTGCGACAGTTTCATTTACATCGATAGTTTCGGATATAAACTTCCATTGTTGTCTATCGTGTTTTTCTGTTTGATTAGGTGCTAGATTTTCAGCACACTCAGGAACACCAAGCAGTACTAAACTTCTTAAACTTCTTGCTGATGCCGGATCGGAGGCTTTTGATTTTCGTTCCCACCATGGGAGATCAGCGAAAATACGGATTTTTGAGCCAGCAACACTCCTTAATAAGTATGAGTCTAATAGTATGTTTTCCAGGTCGTTTTCGTTCTCCAATATCACCTTGAGTAATCTCGGATCACCCTGGTGGGGTGATTTCGGGTGTCGACTTAAACGAACTATAGCTGAGGGTTTAATGGGAACCAGGTTCATCATGTCACAGAGTCTGCTCCATTCGGCTAAATCGTGCTTTTTCCTGTCGTCGAACAGTGCATCATTTGTTTCAGGAACGTTAGTGCAAATTACGCTGAGACTATGGGTCTTCTTCATTAAACCACCAGCAGGTTGCACCGGTGCTGGTCGATGAGGTGTCTCACTGTTGACTGTATTCGTTTTCCTCTTTACATTCACAGCAGATGCTGTCTTACGCGACTTAGTAACGAAATCATCTCTATGGCTCCTTTGTTGTCGCATTGGATCACCACTAATCACCGAAGATGCACCACTAACCAAAGTTGACTTTTGTGGTGTTTTATCGGCGTTTGCTCTATCGCTGATTACCGCTACGGGCGATGATGCATGAAAAACCTGTTCATTCGCGATTATAGCAATTTCAACTCGCTGTAGACTTTGCTCTAGAGCAGACATTCGTTTTTCAATTTTGTCTTCAAAGTCTTTAGATTTCTCTAAATCGAGAGCTGATATTGTCCTACAAACGGTGTCTTAGTGTTCTGGCGAACGCCTTCATTCGATTGTCTACAGTTAATACAAACAAAACAAACAGATGGATGTTTCTCGTCGTTCACAAGACGCACACAGTCATCAGTCAAATTGTTCTCACATGACGCGTGTTGACGGAACCCGCAAAAAGTACATTTAACTGAAACGCTATCAACGCTTACCGGGGTTAGACATGTGATGCAGAGGTCACACGGATCCCGTGTCGCGGTCACAGCAAGATCGATCGATTTGTTTGTTTGGGCGGTGGACCTCGTTACACGTTCGCACATGTTCGTAGGCTGCGTAGGGCTTGCCGGTTGATCGGTAACTGGTGTTTTGCGAGTTGAGAGAGCTGCCAGTGGTTGCTGGCGTGGTTTCGGCATTTAACAAGTAATCCGCAATAACTCGGTGATTACAGAAGATAGAATATGGAGCAAGGTGTCAAAACCTGTAGCTCAATGTGATGTTTCTAATGATAGCAAAATCCACAGGGTAGCTTGTTCTGCGGGAATCTTTGTACGCGTGAACAAATTGGCCTTTCCCGTCAAAACTGTTAACTTTGCTATAGTTCGACT
>JACCGJ010007817.1:0-18209 GCA_013407085.1 Atriophallophorus winterbourni
CAGATTCGGAGATCTTTTTGTGATGTACTCCATTCAAGCGGGTGGATGCCAAGTGTATAGGTAAAGGGAAAGAGTTTTCCGACTTGCAACATTTTGCACTTGCGGAAATTAAACGGCAGTTTGTTTTGGATTCACCACTCGTGCAGCTTATTCCTTGCAGAACTTGACAGTCCTCGATAGAGTTGACCTTCGTCCAGATTTTTACAGCGTCTGCGAATAAAACAAGCTTACATGCTAGTAAGTTCTGCAATTTAAGCAGATCCATCAAGGAGCAAAAGCAATTTTTGAGCGATCGGTGTGACCCCCCACCTCACAGGGAGTGACTGACGAACGCGATGCAAGTTTACCAAACGTTTACTAAACGCATTGTATCCACCCATGAGTTCACTTTCACTTCATATTCTTATCGAAATGGCTATCGATACATTAGCCCGACGCTTCAGTAAAATCCGCCAAGGGAGGTTGGACCATCATCGAGTGAACGAAATCTATTTGAGTTGGTCATGTTGAGCGAAACCATTACAGCATCTTCTTAGCGTTTCTCGTAACGTTGAAAACAGTATGACCTAGCATCATTGATTGCCTAGACTACGAAGATTCTGTGACATGTAATCACAGGTCACCCGAATCACAAATCTGATCAATATCTGAATACAGTTTCGACCGTGTATGCCCGAACATCGCAACCACTTCATACCGCACCAACCACCCGCACACGTTTTACCATTCCGTCGGTTTCGGGAGTAGCGAACTCTTCCACAATGCTTACAATATCTATTTGATATCGAATCGATCTACCCAACGGATCAGGACCGTGTTTGATTGATCGCCGTTCAGCAGTGAACAGCAGACTCAGTCCCCCCACGAACGATTCCTTCTCAATCGTTTGCTAGTCAGCAATTTTTCGTTCTAACAATATCACTGCCTCCATTCGATTCCAACGTATGAATCAGATATTTTGTGAATTTGAATAGGTTATCTACGTACACAGGCATTTGACCATGATGAACTTTGAGTTGAGATGTTCGCCCGGGTGATACAGTGATGTTACCCATTGTCTTCAATTGCCTAGTCGAGGTAATCAATAGGGCGGATGACTGTATCCTCTGTATATCTATCTGGCAGCGTGAAGCACAGCAGATAGTTTTGCCGAAAGCGACTCTCTATATTCGGGATACAAGCTTAAGGCTGTCTTGTTTCAAGGTCTTCGTACTCGGGCCTGAATGACTTGCCGTAAAACCTGCCATTTTCATTCTTCAAAGTGCTATTTGCAACATAAGAATTGTAACATTATTTAACAATAGCTTCTAAGTATAAATTTATTTACTACTTTACTGAAACTAAGCTTATTGTCTTCACCTGATGAGGGCTGCAGCGAGTAACTGTTTGCCGGAAGTGAGGTGTGAACACTCCTAAAACGAGTCATTTCCAGTTTGATATATATATCGATTTTTCCTGGTTCGATTTATACCGTTGTTTGATCCTATAAAATGAAACTATCTGTTTGTAAACGTGCTCGTAGTATGCTGACATCAGGTGGAGTCAGTAAGATTAGGTCAAGTGAAACTGGAAGCATTCACTGAAATAAAAATGGCTAATTTTATTGATTCAATCGGTTGACTTAGAACAGCAGCGTGGATCAATCTTCCTTAAGTTGGCCGCGCCAAGCTCAGTAACAGTGGCTTTTACGTATATCTTTGTTAACTACCTTGCCACTGTTTCAAAGTCCGCTGAACTAAATCTGACTTAGCGCCTCGAGTGATTGACCAGGAATCACTTTGTGATTCTGTATTTGAACATCGTGGTTCTTTGTATGAACCCTATTTAACAGTGGCATACAAGTATACGTTCTGTTTACCACTTATACACTGTTTCAAGGCTCACTGAACCTAATCTTACTGTCTCCACCTGATGACGGCAAACAGCGAGAAACCGGTAGTGGTGTGTAAGGGATGGGGATGTGAGCACCACAATACTTTGGTCTTTTAGATGCGCCTCGAACGCTTGGCCAGGAATCACTTTGTGACTCTGTAATTGAGCATCGTGGTTCTTTGTTAGAACCCTATTTAACAGTGGTATACAAGTATACCTTTGTTTACCACTATGTCACTGTTTCAAGGCTCACTGAACCTAATCTTACTGTCTCCACCTGATGACGGCAAACAGCCAGGAGCCGGTAGTGGTGTGTTAGGGATGGGGCTGTGAGCTCCAAAATAAATCTGACTCTCTTCACTTGATGACGACAACCAGCCAGTGAGCCACTACGATCAAGTACCATATGCTTATAACACAATGAAGGTTAGATTGTTAAATTCCACATTTCTAGCCATCGCTATGTCGGAAAGTCCCCGCTAACAGTCGTAGTGAACGCATTCATTTGCTTTCCCATCATTGGGTTTTTGAACTATGAGTGTTACAATCTGTTATTTACTAATCTTCCAACAGTGATCCTAATTCAAACAAGAAAACCCTGAAAAACGTTTCGCGGTCTTCAGATGTCGCGTGTCGCCTACGGCGTCGTGTCACACCTTTACCACCCCCTGTCTGATCAGGTGAAGAGGGCGGAGCTATTTGTCAAAGTTCTCAACAAGTTTGCAGATTCCAGGCTGAGTGTTCATTTCCAATCCACGTTATCCTCTCCGTGTGTAGACGGGGGGGCTAGGAAAAGGGGAGTCTTAGTGCGAACAGCTGTTTCTCAACGATGCTAGATCATCACATGTGAGATATTTACGATAACAAACGAAGAAAAATGAAATGGATTGCGGCCAAAAAATACATCAACCAGAAAAAAGAAATTTAAATACGCTGCCTCGGTTCCCCGTCATGCACTCTTTCAACAGTAACACTCGGATCAGTACTGCCAGCACTGTTAGCCTACTGTTATATCTGTGATGTGCAAGTACTGGCCCAGCGTTGAGTTCGCAGAACACAACCGTAACTGAACTCGTGTATTGAACGAATGAATGAATCACACACTGTCTGTACAGTGAACGATAATCACAATATGCACTTACGATCAATATTGATCGATGCCTAATCGATAGTTCGTCCACAGTCTATACTACACCCACTTGGGAGTGAGAAAGAGGACCACAACTGTTCCTGGACAGGTTCATTCACTGAACGAATATCACAGTCTGCCTGGTAAGCGAGACTCACTTTATGCGGACGCAATCAATAATAATCGATGATTAATCAATACTTCGTTCATTATCTATGCTACAAGCAATTATGGCGTGACTTGAAAAAGTAGCGGTACCACAAAATTGCATACAGGGCATGATCGTACTTATTTACTACTTACTTCTGCCTTTGGTCCTGTCTGGAACATAGGCATAACGATTCTGTGCACGTCTCTCCTGCTGTCCTAACGTCTTGCCCATCTGCTTGGCGTCTGCGTCTAGATCAGGGTGCCAGATATTTCTTGGTCGCCCTCTTCCATTGAGGGTTCAGGTGAGGGATTGACTGGCGATGTTTGACACAGGTTTGCGGAGGGTGTGTCCAATCCATCGCCAACGTCTCTGAATGAAGTCTTTGTCAACAGACTGCTGCTTCGTTCGTTGATGATGCACAATCTTTCCTTTCGGATGCCGGCATGTTGGTCATGAAGATGTTGACTAACAGCTTCTTTCATTCTGTCCAGCGGGATGCAGTTAAACACCTTCCCTGGGATGGACAGCAGCGTTATCCTTTGGTAGTTGGAGCAGAAACTGAGATCGCCTTTCTTGGGAAGTTTGATGAGGTAGCCTTCCTTTCACTCAGCTGGTATATATTCTTCCTTCCAGATCTTGCAGATGAGTGGCTGGGGCAGCGGCACACTGGTCTCAACGTCCGACTTTAGTGCTTCTGTCGACATGCTGTCAGGTCCTGTAGCTTTACCGTTTTCATTTGATTAATGGCGCTGCCTATCTCTTCCTTCGTGGGTGCACAGCAGCTGATTGGCAGATCGCTTTCAGCTGGCAGTATCTCCGACGGGTTTGAAGAAGCTGGTCTGTTGAGTAACTTTTGAAAGTGTTCAATTCACCTCTTTTTCTGTCCTTCTTCGTCTGCTATCGCTTCTCCATCTCTGTTGCATCACTGGCCTTTCTGGATTAGCAAAATTTCCTTATAGTTTCTTGATGGTGAAATACAGATCCTTGATGTTTTTCTGATGCGCTGCATCTTCTGCTTCTATGGCCAGTTTCCTTACGTAGTTCTGCTTGTCTGCTCTGAGGCTTCGCTTGACAATTTTATTCGCTTTTGTATATTCTTCCTGGGCTTTTGATTTTGTTTCTCTCATTCTGCTGTTGTTCACCATAGTTTTCTCTTCTTTCTTTTATAGTCTGTAGCGTCCCTGCTGCGATCCATTCCTTGTGCATGCATGTTTTGAGGCCCAGTACTTCTTAACGTGTTGAGGTCACCGCTTCTTTAACTTTCTGCTACTTCTGAACCATCGTCTTTTCTTCAAGCAGCAATTTTCGAATCCGGAACTTGTTGAAGAGTGTGACCTTGAACTCTTCTCCATTCCTACTTTCTTTCAGCATAGCGGTGTTGTTGCGCTGTCGTTGACTAAACTTCTCTATCCAGTTTTTCTTCAACTTCAGCTTCAACTTGTCGACAAGTAGATGATGGTCGGAAGCGAGGTTAGGTCCTCGTTTGACGCGTACCTCTTGAAGAGAGCGTAGAATCTTCTTCCTGATGCGCACGTGGCCGATCTGGTGACACTTAAGTCACCTTGGGTATCCCTCTGTGGCGAATCTCTTCGCGTTGTCAATAATTTCGCCCAACATGAAGCAAGTCAGAATTTCACGGCTACTAGAGGGAACGTGGAGTCGGATATCTGGACAACCTAACTGGATGCGGTGTAAACAACATGCTCAGCTCAGGGGTAAGATGAGTAGTCTAGTGGAGGAATCATCACAGGTTAGGCTTCGTGCTGTTGCAACTGAAGATAGCATCTAACCCAAGGGACACTGGCGGTCTTTCACGAAATGAAAAGTGGCCTGTGGATAAAAGAGTCCAATGTGTCATACACGCAGACATAATCAAGTAATTCATAATGAAAAGCAGGTGGGTCGATTATACACCCCTGCGGATTAACTGCGTTTGACCTAGAACGTACACATTTCGACAATTTATGGTCACTGAATTGTCTGTGTGATCTTAACACAAAACCACTAATCCCCGTATTCACTGAACCCTAAGAATTGTGCTGATCCCCCCCGAACCACAAGCGGTACGTGGACGTCTACACTCCCCAGGTTTACGTCACTCAACCTCCCCCATCCCGAAATAAGCTGGGAGGGCATCATCAACAAAACAATAAAACGAAACGATCAGTGGTCGGTGCCATAACTCCCCACCCCATTCCCGTCAGATTGGTCCCGCCTACCGATTGATTGCTTATCAGGATAGAAAGTCACAGGTGTGTTTGCGATTTGGCGTTTTATTTGTCTGGAAGTGAAGAAATCCAAGCTGAACTCTCGTCAGACCGTTGGATATCGTTGTTATCGTGGCATTCATTCACAAAGGCAAAGTGGACGATAAAAGACCGAATTGGGGAAAACATGTGTTGTGAATGCTTTGGTGTGATGTTATCTGCTAAGAAATTGTAGGGGATTATTTTGCACGAGTGCGTCAAAAAATTCATGGCAGATAAAGCAATCAAATTAAAACTAAAACAAACGAAAACTGCTTGGATATACACAAGAAACAATCGTTCGAGTTGTGATGTAAAGATTGCGATCTTACTGAAACAGAACCTAACGTTAAATGAATCACGACTGTTCTCTAGTCAAGCATAGAGTACAGTAAAATCCATTGAATATTTGCTTGTTCCTATTCGTTCACTCTCCAGCATGCAAGAATTGTTACACCGAGCGATTGTGAGTGTTCAGGACTTCAAATGTCAAGGTCAGGTCTGCCCGTGTGTGTTGCACTCTTGATTCTTGAAGTTTAAATTCACATCGGCGGCGGAATATACCTGTAACATGTGACCAACTTGCTTGTATGAACATAGAATCGATACAAAAGTTTTAAATTTTTCAAAAGTCCAGGAAAGGATTCACTAAATCTCAACATGGCGTAAGTAAGTTTTCTGTGCGCTTAACCATTCTGAATATCGATTTTAGTACATACTGTTCGATACTGCTAGCCCGGATTAAGGATAAAAACACCCAGGCACGGACACTGCATTCAACGCTATTCCAGTAGTATAGTACGCGGATGTGTCATATCCCAGCCGCAGAGTTTTGAAGTTCCAACGATAATGAACAACTGGGTTGCTTGAGACCAAGGCTATGAGATACACACGTCAAGTCCATGCTTATATCACATATACAACCATTAATAACATGCTGAACATAACTCAACGGTAGACGTTTAACCCAGGGTTGGGGGTAGTAAAGACGACATCTGGGATTGGACAAATTTGTCAAATTTCTCGTCACCACAACCTTTTACTTGATGTTCAACGTCAACAGCTGCAGATAGTTCGATCACTTTTCCTTATCGCTAGAAACAGTAAGAAAGTAGAGACGAAAGAGCAGTGATTAGCACTCACTTGAGTAATGGGCAAACTCTCCCATGGAAACGAATGTTCGTAGCGTTACACTCGGTGAGCACTTTACGCGAGTAGACGACCACAATTTGTAAGCGAATCTAGGCGGTCGGGTATTTTACGGACAACGAGAGCAAGAACCTTACTGCACCAGAATTATGCGAAGCTTTTCAAACCGAAAAGCAATCAGTTATATTTCTGTTTAAATGTACAGCTGTATTTTTCTTATTTTTCATGTCGGTATGGCCGAGAATTAACCGGTTTTATTCTCACAGGCTAATCGGTTATGCTGCTCACTAGGACCGTTACTGCTATGTACTGTATTAGAGAGATAGTTGTGCCAGGTGATCAACTAGATGATATGAGAGACCAAGCCCACCGAGACAGAGAACAAAACAACACAGGATGGTTATGAAACGACCAAGCCGAGACTCAGGACACAGGTTCACAGGTCATGAAGCTGGACAGGGCCAGTGTTTATATCGAGAACAAAAAGGAGTGTGCGAAGTAAGCGAATAAGCACATTGAGGCGTAAGGTTACAACATGTCAAAGCAAGCAAACGCATTGTTCGGATAAGGACATTGCCGAGGTCGCACGTGTCTTGGGTGAGGTCGCCTCACCCAAAAGGTACCCCACTTAAATCTGAGTATGGTAGTTGCGTACATTGAGTAAATTTTAACAAACCTTTCACCAAGAAACATTTGGAAGACGAGTGGGATTACCATGGTTTCTGGGTGCAATTTCATGAGTTCACCTTCTTCACTAAGTCAGCTCGGAGATGACAGAGTTGTTCGTCCCGTATATAACCCGTATCTCGTTGTATCAAGTCTAAGAGCTGGCCTGTCACGCTATAGACAAACCGGGAGCTTGTGAAGCTTGCCAGCGAAACTGTCGTTTTCTTGATATTGTGACTACAGGCAACCGGACACTGGGTTTTATTTGATTCCCTTGTGAAAAAGTTACCTCAAATCACAGTGCGTGCTCTTTATTATTGATATGAGTGTTGGCCTCCTTCGGTCGATGTCGACCATGGATGTACACCACAATCGCATGAAATTTCATGTTTTACAGCTTTTTGAATGACTAAGCAGTCTCCCGCAGCGCTTGCAACGGTAGTCAGAACTTGGTTGTAGGGCGTCAGTTGCACACAGGCGGCGTGATCTGCGTTCTACAGCCAAGAGCTGTTTCTGCTCCTCGCCAGCTTGCAGACGACGCTTTACACAATGCCTCCAAAGTGAGCGGTCAAGAGCAAGTTCTTCTCAGCTCGCGGGATCAATGTTAAGGGTTTTCATATCGCTTTTGCAATCATCTTTGTACCGCAAGTGCGGTCTGCTCAATGATCGACTTCCTGAGTGCAACTCACCATAGAGTAGATCCTTCGGAATACGAACATTTTTCATTCTGTCGACATGACCAAGCCACCGCAGGCGGCGCTGTCGTAATAGGGTGAACATGATCTGATATGAGTAGCACCCAACAATCAAACGAACCGCGGAACATTCTTCGCGTAGATGATGTTGGCGTAGAACTCATGTAGGAGTGAAAGAGTGGAAGACACTATGTATAGGAATCGTGAAATGTGTACGGTAACCCATCATTAACACGTCGCTACCAGTTTGCCCCTGTTGACGGAAACAGATTGAGCGTGACAAGAAATGTTGCATTGATTCGGTTAGAGCAGATTGTTGGTTGACATAGAGGCTTCGTCAGACCAAGGGTGTCAGCACGAACAGGGTTCAGGTTTAAATAGCGTTCACCTGAGGGATTCATGATTATGGATTGCCGATCGATCTCATATACCTCGAAATAGATTGAGGGAGAATTAAACAAAAGTGAACCTTGAGACCATCGTTAACCAAACATTGAAGAAACCAGCTTAATTCTACACACACCACACGCCCGAAACACTACCCCGGGTAATTAACACGTATATACGTCCTGTTATAGAATATTCCATCCAAGCCTGGACACCATGGCTGAGGAAGGATATCGAACTACTCGACAGGATTTATCATCGTGCTACAAAGTTGGTCTCCCGGTACAGAAATTTGCCTTTCACATAGCGAATGTTAAAACTGAACCTACACGATTTTACCCAACAACGGATTCGTAGTGACCTCCTGTTGACATTCAAAATCCTGCATACTGAAAACCATCCCCTTAAACACTTGCTAAATCCCAATGGCCTTACTCGAACACGAACACATTCAAAGGCTTTAAGCATTCCGCATTCTCGATTGGATATACGTCGTAATTTTTTCTCGGTAAGAATTTGTTTCACTTGGAACTATTTGCCTGAAGAAATCACACGATCAGAATCTGTTGAGGTTTTCGCTTCCAAACTCGTTGAGTTTATGACGAACCATGCGGTATGTGACTGTCCCTATTTTTGGGATATTTAATATATTTTTTTATATATTACATATACCTTGTCATCCTATGGTTATTGTTAAGCTTACTGCTTTTTCTACCATAAAATTTTCTGAGTTTCTGAGTTCTGAATTGTAAAACGCATGATTCACATATACATAGGCACTTGAAAAACAATTGGTCTCTACCGACATTTTTCAACTCGTGGAATTATTTTTACTGCTTATTTGAACCGCTTTGATTGAAATATGAATGCAGGATTTGTTCGATTTGTATGCCTATATCATGTAGGATAGTACAGCGATTTACTTTTTTAATCAAAATCTTAGACGGACCATTACCAAAAACTGACTAGACGAATTGGAAAGAACCTTCTGTTGGCAGCTCACGTTGGTGGAGGTACTGTATAAGGAGTCCTCTTTAAGCTGAAAAGTAGATACTGCTGCCGTCCGTAGAACGTAGGTCACACCGACAGGGTGTAAACGCCGTTTGCGTTGCGAGAGAGAGTGTGTGTTCCACATTTGAAACTCTGTGTAGCAAGATATCATTCTGCGGTTGTATGCGACATTGACATACGAAGGCTAACATTACCACTTCCTGATACAAGAAACGGAACCAGCCAGGCTTGAAGAAGGAAGAATCGGTAACTGGATAGGTAAATTGATTCGTTTCTCAACCAACATAGACCTGTGTGTTCAAGTTAACGTATGTTTAAAACATATTTTACTACGAAACATCCACCGTTCTCGGTCTACTCAGCTTAACTTTTAAGGCTCAATTCAACCTCAGTGAATTCTTATTCTCATGAATATATGGGTCTCAGATTAGTCTGCGAATTTGTCACCCAGCGCAGTGCACAAGCAATTGGAATTATGGAAACATATCCATTGTGTAATAGTTGGTAGGTGAGGAGCGGTTAAACAATAGCGTCATTGTTCACCGGGTGATTAATATGTTCGCATTGTCGCTGGGTAGGAACCAGGTATTGAGCGTTGATGAATAGTCTTTTGTAAAAGAGAACGTGATTACTAATCAAGGTATGTGAATTGGCAGCAGGGGGAATTTTCGTTATTTCAGTTTATCGTGAAAGGGGCCCAGAGCATCGTTATTCTTTAAGATGCAAGCGGAACTTAAAAAAAGACAGAGACCTAAAGTGTTGAGGATCTGAGCAGCACAATACAATAGTCAATACTTCACTGTTTGATGCCATTACTCCAATTGAAATCTTTCGAGAGAAAATGACATTCGCAGGAACAAGACGTATGGATGGATTGCTTTCGTTCTTGGTTCGCATTTCTCACATGTCGACGGAAATCGTACGTATATTCTAACCGTCACATCAGTTCATTTTACCAAAAAACGAATCATATATAACTGCATCAAGTTCAGTTGGGAGCTTGATCCAACACTGATTTGTTCAAAAGAGACGACATGAACAACTGTTCCATTCACGGGTTCTCACAACCCTCGTCGCCAGACAATCATATCACTTGTTGGCATCTTCAACATGTGCCGGACAGCCATTTGCTCGAACAAACAACCAAGGTAACTCCGCACACAACACTCTCCCTTCACGCTATGGCGACAAGCGTTAATCTCTCCTGGCTGGGGGTTGTTTTAGCGCGATGCCATATCCCATTCTATCCGGTATGCATTTAGCGATTGATCTTGATAACGGATCCATTAGTGGCCCCGTCGACGCCAAATGCAGGCGGTTCGTGAGTGCGAGTTTAGCGAAGCGCGCACAAAATCACTCACTCACTCACGCGCGCACACACACTGACGCACGAAGCAATCAGTTGCATTGAATAACACATCGCATGTTACGTAACACAATGCGAATTGGCATTATGAACATAGAGAACCTGCGTACTGTATCAAAAGTGAAGCGTTACCAATAAACTGCTCTCGTCGGTTCAATACAAACAAATGTGTTTCCCAGGTCGGTCACAAGCATTTTTTAAATACATTTTTCATATACTGTTACATAAGTGGTGAATATAGAAACACTGACAATGATCAATTATCACGGGGATTCTCTGCTGTTCTCCCAAACAGCCAGACAAACTGCAGAAGAAAACCTTTGAAGTGGGGGCACCGTGTTTATCATAATTTCAACAAGATTTGACCGATATCGCTATGAATCAAACCGCACATGTAATTAGAGATTGTTTGTGGAAAAGTGTCGATTCTCGAATATTATTTCGATGCAATGTATACTCAGAGGATAGATATATTGCCGTTGATAAGATTACCGTAGAAACACGTAACTGAACTATGACGTTAATGGCTCCCATTGTCGTGAGCGGAAGCGGAGGTACTTACTTGTTACTTGTGTGCGACTATCTCCTCCTGGAGGATGAGTCGGCTTCAATGAAAATTCTTGGAAATTTTGGTACAAAGCGGCGTCACCAGCACCACTCGGCGTTTGTTCGAGTCAGCTTCTCTAGCCTTTGCACAACCAAGTGCAAGGCAGCAGGGAGTTGCCAGAAAGAGGTGGTGTGCACAAACTAACCGTCTACCAGACTTTGTTCCAGGTTTTTCCTCAGGGTTTTCTCCCGAAGCCTTTCCCGCGATTGGGTATACCGCAAGGCAGCGGAGGTTTAAAATTAGGGTTTTCCTTCCCTTAGATGAAATGCCCTCCAGGCTAACGAGCTACATCTGCCCGAAACAAACTGGTTTTCGGACGCCAGTCATTCGCCCTCGCCCCTTCTCCTGCTGGTAGAAGCAGTTCCGCCGGGCTTGGGTAGCCACTCGTGCAGGCCAGAAGCTGGACTTGGTTGTCAGAGGCTATTTGAGACGTGGAGGTACGCAATCAACTAACATGTGAGTGTGCTCTAACCAGGTTATAAGGGAGAGATAATGACGTCAGGTCACTTGAGGTCAACTTGCGTCTTCTGTCCCAAAGACTGTTATGTTGTTGATCCACACTCGATCCTACGTTACTCACGTCTCTCCGTTGTCTGTTCACTTTTCAATTGCGTCACAATTTACTTTTCCAATGGACTTCCCGTTCACACACAACTCCTACAACACAAGGAAATTCAAATTGGACAAGTTGTTATTGCGCACACAGCCAGCACGCAAATCAACTAACCACAACGGGGACCTCGAACGTGGCTGCACCGGTTGTCATTTTGATCTGATTTGTTGGGTGATTTTGTGTCAGCCATTTCCATTTCAGACCTCAACACTTTGGGCTTGTTCGACCGACCTTGACGGATGTCGTATCGTTTAATAGCAAATAAGGTTTTATTGTTTTTTTCTAAAGATGTCGTCAATTGAGTTATTCGCAGACACTTTCCGCGAAACCCTCGTGCTGATTATCTTCGGATGGTTCGGTACTTCCTGCCAATAGGTTTTGCCGGTTGGTGGTTTGTTACATATTATCCGAATGCTCATTATTAACACTCTTCGCTACGGTGTTTCAGGCCTCTACAAATGATCAACCTGTGTACTCCTATTCAGATTGTCAGCGATGAGTTCGCGTTTTTGGTAAGCGACGTTTCGTCGTCAAGTTATATGAGAACTTCCTTTAGAGTGCAATATGAAAAGGCTCATGGTATTTATAATGCATTCGTTTGTTCATGCATTCAATCATTCAGTCCCATTGTTCGTCATCCGCAAATGGAAGTGTTTGCTGAGCAATGATGCTGTCGATTCGAAGAATTCATTTACTATCCCTTTGCAATCTCTACCGATTATCTCGTAGTTTTTCCGATCGAACTGGTGTCGAAATTGATTCACGCACCATTGACCGGCACATTTTAAACACGAGTTTCGCCGATGCGTTGAAAAAGTGTTTTGAATATTACTGCCACTCCCTGGCACTCCGTACAGTGAACGCTGTGAAAAACCTACACCGCTTCGAGCCAATAACACCAGAGACATACACCCCCCCAGCATCTTAAGAAATAATAATGGCGACGTTGTGTCTTACTCCACTATTCTACAGTTTTACAATTAACCGCATCGTTGTTAATTCAATCATCCTCATCATAAGCTCCACCATCTTCAGCAGCGGAAGCCATCAGACCATCATCCATTTGTGTTAACTTTGTACCATCTAATTTTCAGTTACATATTCCACTGGAACCCGGCAACAGTAAAGCAACGAACTGAAGAATTTGAATACAATCTTTCCCAATGTACACTCAGTTTTGTAACCCTTTCTCAAAACCTTGCAACTCACCACAATCGATGCTTCGTCAATAGAACACGGCAATTTTCGATAACGTCATTATCCTCGTAGAAAAAAACTAACAAATCGCTTATCATGCGCCTTGTTCCGTCAAGTTCTGTCGAAAGAAAATGTAAATGGTTCGTTGACCATCGAGTCAAATCAACAATCAGTCGGCACGTGTTTGTGAGAGCTTGACATGCGAGCGCACTGTGCATAAACGAATATTACAAGAACATGTATTTTTTCATTCTTGACAGGTGCATGCCCATGTGGAACAACTGCCTGTTGGATTAGGTAGAGGAGGCAGCAAGGGAAAGCAATGGCAATAACATATTAGATAGCAGTCGGTGGAACTTTTTACACAGCCTAATTAGTGAGGTGAGCTGTGAATAACGGATAACGAAAGTCCAAATTAATATGTTGCTCACATTCCCCACACTTAGACACCACTACCGGTTTCTGACTGTTTGCCGTCATCAGGTGGAGACAGTAAGATTAGGTTCAGTGAGACTTGAAACAGTGGATAAATGCTAAACAAGGTTATACTTGAATGCCAGGGTTACATAGGGTTCGTACAACGAACCACGATGTTGAAACACAGAATCACAAAGTGATTCGTGGTCAAGCACTCAAGGCGCTTATGGATGACCAAAGTAATGTGTTGCTCACATCCCCTGAACTTATACTCCACCACCGGTTTCTGACTGTTTGCCGTCATCAGGTGGAGACAGTAAGATTAGGTTAAGTAACGAATGTGTTACACAATGGTGTGCTGCTTTTATCCGATTGATACAAACTCATTGAACGAGGCTCTATATTCGATCGATCTGGTCTTGTAAGCAATGAGCTATAACCAATGAAATAACTCGCTCGACACTGACGCGACGACATATTATGGTGCTAAGTTGAACTCAAACGCTTCAGTCAACTTTTCGGCAAAACGAGCAGGCACGCGAAAAGCACATCGGGCAGAAAGTACCGAATCCCAAGTTGGGATAATTGACTCCTTTGAAATGGGATGGAAGATGTTCTTACAGGCACAGTTTGGTTGAAAATCCACAATATAAGTTGCGGGCTCCTTCACGCCTGGTCAGGAAAATAAAAGAAACTCAAATGTGCCATTGTTCAGAATGATTCATGGACGCTTAATTGCGATTGGTCAAACGGTGGACGGTGGGAATAAAATGTTGATGGCCACGGGTTCGAAACCTACCCGAAGAGGAGGATATCCCATGCTGATGAGCCCAAATAAGAGAAAAACTGGAGCCCAGTGTTTCCATTATGGACCGCCGTGATCAACTTTGTGAATATTTCGATGGGCTTGGCACGGATGAGTAGTTATTGACATAAACAACGTATTCTTCACAAAACGTTAAGGTAAGCCTTCTAAGAGTGAAACGGTTGGCGTAAAGTGTGTCTGGTTTCTTTATCATGCTACGTATACAGCTAGCTAGGTCACCGGTATTTATTTTGTTCTCAAACTTTCAAAAGTGAGTGGTTACCAGATGATTCGTTTCAATGTGACGAGTTAATCTCAAATTTTTTCAATGTTTTTTATACACATGCTCAAATTTATTAAGTGGATCTTTTAGAATATGGTATATGGAGACCCAATTTATATTAGAGATTCTATATAAACCAGCTTCACGTATCAATCCATTTTCCCCTGAATATTCACACATTTTCGATTTTGCTTTTGACAAGAAAGTTTAATTTTTACAAGGTTGTAAATGCTCTGTTAATCTGTTTGTTAAGCTTAGAATCTAACGGGACCCTATACAACATTCCAAATAGAGGAATACGACAATAAATGTATGTTTCCTTTAGAGCTACCGTTCAGCAGCTGTTGAACTTTCTCAAAGTTCAACGATGCATAAACTCAAACGTGAGTCTTCTTTTAAAAATAAGCTCAGAAACAGATACAGATTCAATCTACTTTAAACCCAAATTTTGAAGCCATATTTCACCATATTTCACTTTGTGTTGTTCGATCCCCTGGTTGTTTTCGAGCTGATCGCATTTTCAAGCACCAAATTTAACATTATTCTAAACACGATTATAGCTGCGAGGTTACTCGAGGTTAGTTTCACACAGTGATTGAAACGTACATACTTCCAACGACAGATTTCCCACCACAAGCTTGGATATGGTGACTACATTAGGATATAATCGTTCAACCAAACTCGGCAGTAATTTTCAGAAAAAAAACACTTCAAGATTCAAGAATTTATGGTCATAAAACGCACATAGCTTCACAATTACCATATCATAGTAAATATTTGTTCAGGAAAAAGTTATAAAATAAACATGTAATGTCAAGTATTGTCCAGTTGAATACTTACCATGAGTCAATACGCAGGTGTCGTTAAATCGTTATGCAACAAATAAGTATCCAAATTTCGAATGAACGTTTCCACGCTGATACAGGGGGTGGGGAATTTTTAGTGTCGCTGCGTGTATGTCGTGACTCACGGTATTCGAATAAATGTTTTAAAGGATGATGTGGGGTATTTAATATTTTGTATGTTAGTATCACATCACTTCAAAGGTTTCTTTGAAGGGGAGTAGGGAGTCTCAGCTTTTGCAATCGTTCCTCGTAAGTTAGTTTCCGGAAACCACTTACGAGTTTGGTTACACGATGGTATATTTTATCAAGCAATAATATATCCTTTTTTAACCACGGAGTCCAAGATTGTGATGCATGCTCCATGGTTGGAATTAAGTAGGCTTTCATGATGGTGGGTAACGTTCCAGGCATACTTACGTAACACATTTACGTAAGGCACGAATATGCCTTGCCATCTCGCTTCAAAGTAGCGTTCGCAATGATGTGATACATACACATTATTACATACTCCAAATCATTTGATAAAACATTTATTCAAGTACTGTCAGTCGCAACATAGACGCTCCAGTCAACAATATTTCAAACTTCCTATCGCTGTATTGACTTCCGTGGATTCTTTAATGCTGTACGTGACTGTTTCCTTTGTAATGCACTCTATGAAAGTTGTTTCCAATTCATGTGTCCAGCCATTCAATCGGAACGCCGACACATATTGTCACCCATTACAACTCGATACTACTTACAAAGCGAAATTCTTCTTGTCACCGTCACTTCTCGAATCTTGAGTCACAAATTAAAGCCAGCTTTCCCCAACAGCGATTATTTAGATAACGAACTGGGAGAATGCAGATTGAACAACGATCCCCTTTAGGCCAGATACAAAATTCATCTCGGAACTAGCAGAAATTTTATTATTATCATCTATATTAGTGGCAATGCTACTAATAATGATTGTTACACTAAAAAGATCACATCCGCCCATACCATTACTTGGTTTTCCTTAACCGACACTTTGAAGTGCTACAGCTGCTTTGGTAGGATGTGACAAAGGTGATTTGAGTCCATCCAACTTTGGCGCCGTTGAATAATCTTGGGCATCCAATATACTGACCGGTTATCTAACGCTTCCTTTCGGGTGCAATATAATGGATTACCCCCGCTCTCTGTTAAAATCCAATGTCGAAGAATGCAGTGGTTTGGTCATGTCCACCGAAAGATGGGCTCAACACTCACAAAAATCTTTCTCTACTCTAAAACCGCCCGTACTTGACGTCGACGATAAGGCGCTCAAGTGCATACCTGGGTGTCACCTATGAAAGGGGATGTAGATGTCCTGATACTGGGAACCGTCTTCGAAGTTCGAGCGTGAGAATGCGACGGTGACTGCAATGATCTCGCACGCGCAGGCTTGCACGAGACTTCCTTACATTAGGCTAATCCGCTCGTGGAGTCAGCCGCAAACGGGTATGTTGGGAAATACATTTTAAGCACGTGGTGTTTCCAACATTCACACTCGGGGAGGAATCGTTTCACGGAAATCTCGGGAGACGAATTATTACTCCGAACGAATCCGTTCTGCAGATGACCGAGAGAAACTGCAAATGGAATTTGACAACGTGTCAAATTGGGCGGCCATGAATGATATGACATTCAACATACGGAACAGTAAGATGCTCCACCCAGGTTAGAATGTTCTTTGGACATATCGATTCGAAACGGAAAACTTGACATAGAGCTCGTTAGTAAAAGATCTTGGAGTATGGATTAGTGGAAACCTGAATAAAACGATTCACTGCCGGAATATATATCGACCAGGCCGGTGTAGATGTTAGGTATATTTTCAAAAAATATTTGGAAGATTCTCGATGATAATATAACCAAAGATAATGTAAGTCTGTCTTTGCCTTACTATGGAGTATGCGGTAGATGTCTGGGCTCCATGGCTGCGAAAAGATATTGCTATCTTTGATAAAATCTATCACAGAACTACAAAGTTAGTTCTTCGCACTGTTCCGTACACCGAAAGATTGCGACTTTGGGGTCTATGTGACTTTACCCAAAGGAGGATACGGCGCGATATTATTCTGACCTATAGAATTGTGTCTACCGAAGGACATTCACTAAGACACTTGTTTGAAGTGTGTGACGAGAAAGCGACACGTGCACATACGCCATCCATTTAGGTCCCAAGTTCCCGTATTGATTGCTGGCATCATGTTTTTGCCTTTCTTTGGAATTCCATACCTGATAACATGTGATTGACTCTCTTTGCCTAGCGATATTTAAGACGAAATTGGACTTATATATATGCCGGAGCTACTATAGGTGGTAATGTTACTACTATTACTTCAGGGGCAACAAGACCATGCTTATCACTACCAAAACGGCTACGTAAAAATCATATCACTTTGTTGAAAGTTTAAGAAACCCTTTAATGATAAAACTACACATTCATTCCACAAACACTTTTTATCGGAATTATGATGATGCTTACATTGTAAACAGTGATCTATCGATCCGAGACGTGAGCTATTCGTACGGATGTGCAAATCACGCCGTGGTCGCGAATGTCGCTAAAGTATGCCCAACTCTAAACTGCTCATTCATTTATGCCCACACACACCTGTAGAGGGGTTTAACCCATTGGCTTGCACACATGTTTCATATTCCCATGCATTTCCATCACATACACCACACGAGCAGTTTTGTGTTGTTTGCACTCATCAGCCAGGGACGGTATCTTCGGGATCCGTATGACATGTAATAGTGG
>JACCGJ010007818.1:0-14712 GCA_013407085.1 Atriophallophorus winterbourni
TTACCTTTAATCCACTGTTTCAAGGCTCACTGAACCTGATCTTACTGTCTCCACCTGACGACGGCAAACAGCCAGAAACCGGTAGTGGTGTGTAAGGGATGGGGATGTGAGCAACACATTCCTTTGGTCATCCACAAGCGCCTTGAGTGCTTTGACCAAGAATCACTTTGTGATTCTGTGTCTGAACATCGTGGTTCGTTGTACTAACCCTATATAACAGTTGGCTTACAAGTATAATCTTGTTTACCTTTAATCCACTGTTTCAAGGCTCACTGAACCTGATCTGACTGTCTCCACCTGACGACGGCAAACAGCCAGAAACCGGTAGTGGTGTGTAAGGGATGGGGATGTGAGCAACACATTACTTTGGTCATCCACAAGCGCCTTGAGTGCTTTGAACAAGAATCACTTTGTGATTCTGTGTGTGAACATCGTGGTTCGTTGTACGAACCCTATATAACAGTTGGCATACAAGTATAATCTTGTTTACCTTTAATCCACTGTTTCAAAGGCTCACTGAACCTGATCTTACTGTCTCCACAGGACGACGGCAAACAGCCAGAAACCGGTAGTGGTGTGTAAGGGATGGGGATGTGAGCAACACATTACTTTGGTCATCCATAAGCGCCTTGAGTGCTTTGACCAAGAATCACTTTGTGATTCTGTGTCTGAACATCGTGGTTCGTTGTACGAACCCTATATAACAGTTGGCATACAAGTATAATCTTGTTTACCTTTAATCCACTGTTTCAAGGCTCACTGAACCTGATCTTACTGTCTCCACCTGACGACGGCAAACAGCCAGAAACCGGTAGTGGTGTGTAAGGGATGGGGATGTGAGCAACACATGACTTTGGTCATCCACAAGCGCCTTGAGTGCTTTGACCAAGAATCACTTTGTGATTCTGTGTCTGAACATCGTGGTTCGTTGTACGACCCTATATAACAGTTGGCATACAAGTATAACCTTGTTTACCTTCAATCCACTGTTTCAAGGCTCACTGAACCTGATCTTACTGTCTCCACCTGACGACGGGCACACAGCCGAAACCGGTAGTGGTGTGTAAGGAGGGGGATGTGAGCACACATACTTTGGTCATCCACAACGCCTTGATTGCTTGATCAAGAATCACTTTGTGATTCTGTGTGTGGAACATCGTGTTCGTGTACGAACCCTATATAACATTTTGGCATACAAGTATAACCTTGTTTACCTTTAATTCACTGTTTCAAGGCTCACTGAACCTGATCTTACTGTCTCCACCTGACGATGGCAAAGAGCCTGAAACCGGTAGTGGTGTGTAAGGGATGGGGATGTGAGCAACCCATTACTTTGGTCATCCACAAGCGCCTTGAGTGCTTTGACCAAGAATCACTTTGTGATTCTGTGTCTGAACATCGTGGTTCGTTTTACGAACCCTATATAACAGTTGGTATACAAGTATAATCTTGTTTACCTTTAATCCACTGTTTCAATGCTCACTGAACCTGATCTTACTGTCTCCACATGACGACGGCAAACAGCCAGAAACCGGTAGTGGTGTGTAAGGGATGGGGATGTGAGCAACACATTACTTTGGTCATCCACAAGCGCCTAGAGTGCTTTGACCAAGAATTCACTTTGTGATTCTGTGTCTGAACATCGTGGTTCGTTGTACGAACCCTATATAACAGTTGGCTTACAAGTATAATCTTGTTTACCTTTAATCCACTGTTTCAAGGCTCACTGAACCTGATCTTACTGTCTCCACCTGACGCCGGCAAACAGCCAGAAACCGGTAGTGGTGTGTAAGGGATGGGGATGTGAGCAACACATTACTTTGGTCATCCATAAGCGCCTCGAATGCTTGACAAAGAATCACTTTGTGATTCTGTGTCTGAACATCGTGGTTCGTTGTACGAACCCTATATAACAGTTGGCATACAAGCATAACCTTGTTTACCTTTAATCCACTGTTTCAAGGCCTTCTAAACCTGATGTTGTGGTCTCCACCTGACGACGGCAAACAGCCTGAAAGCGGTAGTGGTGTGCAAGGGATGGGGATGTGAGCAACACATTGACTTTGGTCATCCACAACGCCTTAGTTGCTTTGATTCAAGAATCACTTTTGAATTCTGTGGTGAACATCGTGGTTCTTGTACGAACCCTATATAACCTTGGTATACAAAAGGGTAATAATCTTGTTTACCTGTAATCCACTGTTTCAAGGCTCACTGAACCTGATCTTACTGTCTCCACCTGACGACGGCAAACAGCCAGAAACCGGTAGTGGTGTGTAAGGGATGGGGATGTGAGCAAAACATTACTTTGGTCATCCACAAGCGCCTTGAGTGCTTTGACCAAGAATCACTTTGTGATTCTGTGTCTGAACATCGTGGTTCGTTGTACGAACCCTATATAACAGTTGGCATACAAGTATAATCTTGTTTACCTTTGATCCACTGTTTCAAGGCTCACTGAACCTGATCTTACTGTCTCCACCTGACGACGGCAAACAGCCAGAAAACGGTAGTGGTGTGTAAGGGATGGGGATGTGAGCAACACATTACTTTGGTCATCCACAAGCGCCTTGAGTGCTTTGACCAAGAATCCCTTTGTGATTCTGTGTCTGAACATCGTGGTTCGTTGTACGAACCCTATATAACAGTTGGCATACAAGTATAATCTTGTTTACCTTTAATCCACTGTTTCAAGGCTCACTGAACCTGATCTTACTGTCTCCACCTGACGACGGCAAAAAGCCAGAAACCGGTAGTGGTGTGTAAGGGATGGGGATGTGAGCAACACATTACTTTGGTCATCCACAAGCACCTTGAGTGCTTTGACCAAGAATCACTTTGTGTTCTGTGTCTGAACATCGTGGTTCGTTGTACGAACCCTATATAACAGTTGGCATACAAGTATAATCTTTTTCACAGTTGTTATACTTAGATACTAATTACCTACCTATAAACCATACAGCTTTCTTATCAAGATTATTTGAAAAAATTGTAAAGAAAACTATACTAGAATGCCTGACACCTAGTTTCTTTTCTAAGGCCTAGCACGGATTCCTTAACAAAGGATCCTGCATTACTTGCCAGCTAGAACACTTAGACTGCATCACAAGTTCAATTAAAAATGGCTTTTCAGCTATAGTTGTCTTCCTTGATATAACTAAAGTTTTCGACACAGTACCGCATAACCTATTACTATCTAAGCTTAGTTTATTTGGTATAGATTGCAATCTTCATTTGTAGCGGTATGGGCTTAAAAAATCTATCAGAGATTACAAAAATAGCTACAATGTTGTATGAAGATATACAGATATAAAATTCAAAATAACTCACCGAAGGCTGAAGTGAGTTGAACAAGGAAATTGTGTTGGGAAGAATACTGATTCTCCACGATGTCGAAGATTCCGAGTACGAACAGTAATGCAGGAATTGACTTGATTAAATCCGTTAAGATAGAAGTTTAGTTCAGGTAACGAATAAAGTAGCAAGCTCGCTAAAATTGCGTTAGATCCGTGAGCGTTAATGATTCTAACAGTCCAAACATTTACTGCAGTCAGTCCAGACAGTTACAAACAAGTTCTCACACAATCGGCTCAGAAACAGCGAGAGAGAACGAACCGCGCTGGTTGGATTCAAAACGTATATATTGTCAAGGTCACAATAATTAACAATTGCAAATAGCAAAATGTGTGAAATAGAACAATACTCTCCTCCCAGTGCGTAAAATAGGATCGAAATATCACTCACACTCATAGTCATTCAGATGCTGTGGGAACCTGACGCGCCTACCACAGCGACTCGCAACCGTGGGATCAGGCTCAACGGGTAATGTAGCATCGGGTGTGAAAACGGGCTTTGAATTCAGTTAAAAGCTGTCGGAGTGTGATGCGGAGGTTGTCGGCTGGGGCAAAACGTGGGAAGATTGTCCAACAAAGGAAGGCTTCAATCGATCAACTGAGACGGTATCACGGCGACCGTTGATGTCTAACACGAAATGTTTTTCTTGTCGTTAGATGACTTGATGTGGACCATGATAACGGGGTTGCAATGATTTGCTTATGGTATTACGATGCACAAAGACGAAGTCGCACGTATCTCAGTCTGGGTGTTTATAGATTGAAGGCGAGGAAGTACGAGGAGGTTGGTATCGTAAACGAGAAACAAAATTGCGTGACCGGGAAATGAGGAAATTGTGATGGGAAGGATACTGATTCTCCACGATGTCGAAGATTCCGAGTACGAACAGTAATGCAGGAATTGACTTGATTAAATCCGTTAAGATGGAAGTTCAGTTCAGGTAACGAATAAAGTAGCAAGCTCGCTAAAATGGAGTTAGATCCGTGAGCGTTAATGATTCTCACAGTCCATTCATTTACTGCAGTCAGTCCAGACAGCTGCAAACAAGTTCTCACACAATCGGCTCAAAAACAGCGAGAAAGAACGAACCGCGCTGGTTGGATTCAAAACGTATCTACTGTCAAGGTCACAATAATTAACAATTGCAAATAGCAAATTGTGTGAAATGCAACACATTCTTGGCTCACTTCTTTTCTTACACACCGCACACACTGTGTTGAGATTAATGGTCACAGACCGCGCACCTTGCGATTACAAGTGGCGTGATACAAGGCAGTGTTTTGGGTCCATCACTTTTTTCCCCTATACGTAAATGATGTACATACAGTCGTCTTTCATAGTAAACTATTCTTGTTCACAGAAGACATGAAAGTAGTAATTTCTTTCCCATCTACTGAAACACAAACTTACATTTCCAGACTAAACAAAGATTTGAATGCCTTATCCAAATGGGGTAAAATTAATTCTGCCTCATTCTCTGTAAAAAAATCCAAGTTCATGCCTTTAAGATGTACAATTCCTGATAACTTAATCCTTCATAATAGTAATCCTATTCAAATTATCGATTGCACACGTGATCTTGGGTTCAAATATTCAGCATTGCTTACATTCAACGAGCATATGCATCATGGGATCTCAAAGGCAAAGCAGAGTGTAAATATGATTGATAATTTCTTTACTCTTCCACACTGTAAGTTATAAACTTTTCACTATAGCCCTCTTTGATTACTGTAATATAATATATAGCAGTATAAACAAAACCGATAGCATCCTTTTGGCAGTGGTATGTGCTTCTCTGCAGCTTTACACCGAAAGAAATTCTGGACGCTCGAATGGCTTGTTAGCCACATACTGTCCTGTGCAAACTGAACTGAACTGAATAATTAATACGTACTTGAGGCCAACCATGGAGTATGCGATTCAGACTTGGTCACCCTGGCTACAGAACACATTAAGTTTATTGTAACTATGTTTTCGAAATGCTTCATATAAGTTTGCAATTTGTAATAGTTTAATGGTGGTTTTCATGTGTTTGTTTGCATCAAGAAGAATGCAACCGTAACCCCGCTTATAATAAAAACAATGATACCCGAAAAGGAATATTTAATAAACGTGAGTATAATCGTGCGTGCATTAATTAAGTTTGACACGAGTAATGGTTAACAGTATTTATAATTATTGCCCATGATTTGTCTATAGTCATTTTAAAAAATCACTTTCAACTGTTATGTACTAAATGAATACAAAATCATCACGTATACTATCGATAAGATAGCTATTTATTAAATTCATAAAGGCTGTTAACACAATCTTGTTGTCAACAAAGGTCATTCGCTAGTTGTGTTCTAATACAATTAGAAATTAGAATTATATTCTATGAAATAATTAATATCCAGTCGAACATTTTTGCCAACATTCCCAGATTTGTAGTTAGTGAATGACGCTTACCGATATTCGATTAAAATGTATCTACCGTGATTAATTAACAATTTTTCTGAAACCACTCAATAAAAAACGATAAGTGAAGCCAGTTAAATTATCAGTATCAGTATCACTATCACAGGGCGATAGTCAACCAAGTCGAATCGATTGCCAATATTCTTTCGGAGGTGCGCTCGAAAACACTTGTCACTACCAGAATTGATTCGTAAGGAACACAGGCGTGTGTAACTGTGAATGGAAACATTTTCTCATGATTTGACAACCGAAATGTTTATTCGTGAATACTAGACCATGAAATTTCAAAACGGAATAATTTGGAACACTACATCCTCACTGACGTGAAACTCGTGTTGGCCAAACCACCATATGTTTTCTTAATAACGTAACATCATGTCGCTCAGTATTCGGCGTGTGCGCTAACTCGTTGCTGTAAACTCGTCGCATATTACTGCGAGCTTATTTTGTCGGACTCAAGAACCCGTGGCCATGCTCTAAAGTTTCAAAAGCGAAGGACACGACGCTTAACACATGGATTCACGCTCCCAACAAGATTTGTTAACTTGTAGAATGCGCTTCTGGAAGCGGTTATTTCAGCAAAATCTGAAAACCAATTCAAGCAACTAGTGGATAAGGTACTATCTGGAATCACGGCGGAGCTGTACAACACTGAACAGGATTCCTTCAACTGAGGTTCTTCTGGACTATGTTGCTCATATAAAGAGTCGCAGCTTATACGGGCTTGACCCTCGGTCGTCTATCAAGCAGAAGTAGAAGAAGACGTAAATTTTCTCAAGTTGGTGCAGTGAAAAATATAGTTTGGCTTAAAGAAACGTTTTAAAATCGCTTTTCCTGGCAGTTTTTATATACTCACCGTGGAATGTTTGCTCAATCTCACATATTACTAGGTATAATGATGATGAAAGATTGTTGAGAAAAATGGAAGTGATAGCTGCATGAAAGCTGATGTCGCTCTACTACACCACGGAACTTGGTTGAATTAATGTTTGGTTAGAAGTTTAGGTACCTCATTCGAGTTTGTTTGTTAGTGTTAACCTTTCTGTGGCATCTGTAGCTTTCTTCTTTCTACATTACATCATTTTCCCAGGTATTAATTGAAAGTTGTGAATTTACATCTAATTCCAATATAGTCATGTCATTGATGAATTTCACCAATATGACTTGTTCAACTTCCGAGCAGATACAAAAAGATTCACATTTTTTCTATAGGCATTGTCTGATTTTCAAATGTTATACAAAGAATCCTGGGTTTCCTCAATAAGACTATGTGTTCATGCTCTCTTATTTACTACGCACCTTGCATGCATTTTACTATAGTTTGCTTGTAATAAAAAATCTGCACCGCAAGCTCAAAAATCTAAGTATCGTCACACAGCTTGTCACATCCAAGTTTGGCGTCCTACCGATGCTTCTGAGTTAGTCTAACTTACAAGATTCCTGCTCCCAAATATTTACACTGCTGTAATTCATAATATTATACTTTATAAGAAGATGAAATGTTTTAAAGAAATGCAACCTTAATTTTTAAGGAGAAATAATAACTGTGCCATCTATCCAGACCTCCCTAAATCTGCAAAACTGATTTCGCATTTATTAAACACGTCTTTTGTATCAATTCGAAGCATGGACTCCCAAAAACTCTCATGGGTCAAACTAAGATGAAAAAAAGACCCAAAAACATGTGTCTAGTGTAGTGGATAGCTATGCTTATAACGTAAAACGCAGAAATTTTCCACTGCGTTACAGGTTATAATATCAGTTCTCACACATAAAATATGAGGATGGTAGGAGAATGAAGAGTCGCTTCGCAAAAGACGGAGCCGTGTAAAATGTAAACATTTGCATCAAGTTAAACTGTTATCCAACACCGATCTATTTTTACAGCTCAAAACTCACAAAATCTTTTGGGAGTATATACGTTTTATCTACGTGAATAACTATGATTGTTTGTATTGTTAGATCCGAGTGTAAAAATCGTGAATTACTGGTGAATCCTTGAAATATGTAAGTCTTAAGGACATTACGTTAGCAGTAGCCTCTTACTGTGATGATAGCATTATACTTGTGCGTGATATTTTATACCGTTTATAAGGAGAGTAACCATCATAAAATTCATCGGGACAATCAAACAAGATCATGGGGCATCAATCAGAACTTACGCTACATAGGTTTATAATGAACATCCCTTTAAAATGTTAAGATACCGATTCAAAGAAAAAAGTCAATTTTCACAGCTTCTGCGCCTGATTAAGGTAACTGAAATTATCGAGTGTATTCTAAAAAGATGCTTTCAACAATTGCTTATAAATACGCGTGCAAATTTCTCTCTAAAGAAGCTTTTATCGGGATGTGCTAAGATTAACACAGTTTTGAGGGCCATTATATATCGAATAGTTTGTAACTGGTTTCAAACGATGCATACTGCGTAAGATTAAATGCCACTTTACTCAAAATTCGGAATAAGGAAAATAATGACCGAAGAAGAAACAGGCCGAGGATTAATGAACGTCCAGCAATTGTAGAAAAGCAAGTTACAATACCTGGGTAGAGGACTTGAGCAATACAGTATTTTGTAGTTTGTAATCCATTTGAGCGTTTATTTAAAAATCACTGTGACTGTTGTTTAACACCGTAGTCTGTTATGCGAAACCTATTTCAAAGTGGCTTCAAAGCATAAACTTGTTTCCACGTTTCGGCTCTTTTGAGTGTGATGGAGCCTAACGCAACGGAAAATTATTTGAAAATAGCAATTATATGATTTCTGAAGCAACAAATTTGCAGAAATTATGTCTTTATTTCCTACATGTTTAAGTTCAATAAATAATTTTGAATACCAAGTTGGTTGTAAGAATCATAATCAACAGCGTTTTCAGACTAAAATCATGTTTACCACTTCAAGGCTGGATTGCCGAAATACCTCCACGTGGTGCCAGCTGGGTGGGCTCGGTTCTCCGAGCTCAGCGAAAGGTTCGGCGGTGGTGTCTGAGGGTGTGGTGGGTTTTCGCCTGGCAAGCGTTCTCCCTATAAAAAGCCACAAAAATCCAATGATGACATCACGACGCGGCGGATGTGACTCGCCGCTCCAAAAGTCACTGCCCCTTGTCCTATCCAAGGACATTGTATGGTGCACAGGCAAAAACTGAAGTCACCAACCTATCAACGGGGTTATCGGGCTCCGAACTGGAAATTCCCAGAAAAGGGCGTATGAACCGCTTCGTCGGTCACCGGCCACCGATAGGTGCGAACCTCTCTCGCTCCACTGCCTTGTGGGTAAAGGCTCGGGGTGGGACCCCCTAAACGAAATCTCCTCTACTTCGGTGTAGGCAACCGGGTAGTTTCATGCCTACGTTCAACGATGCCGATGACAACGCTTTGTACCCCCTTTCTCGCTTTGTACATCTCATTGTTTATGTTGAACGGCACTATATCTGTATCAGATTGTGCAAATATAATAATAACAAATAATACCACTTCAACACTTCGTCGAAAAAATTTGAAACGTTTCTTGGTGTCTCAAGATATTGTCATGATTTTTTAAGAACGACAAATTAGCCTCAAACCTCATGCCATTGAACTCAATCCGGATTTATTCCTGATAGTCCACTTATGCGAGCGCACAACTTTATAAAATTATCCGCATTTTTACTCATGCATCCTATTTTCCACTTCGAAATATTTCTCGATGCTAACGGGGATCAGGTAAGAGAAAAATAATCAATATCCGCATTACTCTAAAAGACGGGTAATTAAAAGACTATGTATTTCAATTGCAATCCTTGATTTCTCCGATCTCAGGAGCTATTGAAAAGCAATCGTTATCAATAAAGTGTAATGTTGCTCTTTTTAATCATCACACTATATCCTTGCTGATCTGCTTTCGAGTTTTGAGTATAACTTTGGTTTCCTTGAAATATAAGGCGTCACCTCCATTTAAACGCCTGTTTAAAATTGGTACCAGTGTTTTAAAACGTAGTCACACTTTCCTATTTTACATACCACATTGACGAATATACTGTTGCCACAAATTGTATTTAGCCAGTGTATGCGATGGTGTCAAATATAATAATAAATTTGGTTAAAAACTTTCTCTTCATTCCAGTTGGAGGAAAGAGTCAAAGCTTATAAAGAAGAAATTGTCAAGAAAGACTTACTAATAAAGAAACTATCAAGGTATGTTTTATGCTTATATCATATACAAACAATTCCTAGTATGGAATCAACCAGCAACCTTACGCCGTTCATGCTGGGGACTTTCGATGCTAATAAAGTAGAACACCTGGACAAAGTTGACCACACCACGAAAAGTGAAGCAGTAAGATTTTATCATCGTTTTCCAACTTTATGTTTATTATGTATATAAAGTAGATTGCTGGAAGTTAACTCCAAATATTCCTCTTATGCTTATCGAAGTTAAGGGCTAAAATTGCTAACGGTGTTTGACAATTGAAAGTATATGACATTGTGACTAAAACTTTAATGGGTAAAGTATTAACCATGTCATACAATACCAATTGTTTTTACAGAGGAACGAAATATTGCCTTAGCAAAGTCACAACAATATATTTGCTGGTAATTTATTTATTGGTACTTAATAATATGGCCGAAATTGCCAACTTTCTATTCACTCAAAAGTGGTCGTGAACATTTCGAAGGTTTTGTGAACGTTTTTAATGTTCACAGCAGATTGTGCTGAAAAGCATACACTTTAAGCTATTCACTATCTCATTATCTACTATGCAATCGCGATATGAGTTTATTTTAGAATCCCGTTTTCAGCTATCATTTGCTATTATCATTCAGGTACATTAATATACAATGTATGAAATTATATCTTTTAACCAAGGCCGAATAATTATTTCACAGTTGACGACCTTGTAGAGTCCATTTCAGCATCTATATTGGTAGTTTTGTCTGCTTAAACGACAAATCCATAACGCGATTTAGGAAATATCTTCCGGAATACTCGCTTGATCTCCAACCGCGCCCTGATAGTATTCATTAGACAAGTTGTTCACATGGTGTGAAGGAGAAAAGATTAACTGCAAAAAGTTAGAAAACTGTGGTAGTAAAACAGGCGGAACATGACATTCATAATAGTGATTAACTAATATTAACTGAACACCATTTAATGACCCATACAGCAAGGATTATTCGGCAATACCAAATCTGTAGGAAGGGTTAGGGTTTGTTGTGCGCAACTAATACCATTTCCGGAAAAGTTATACACATCAGAATAAGAAACACTACTTGTATATCCTGAGTTTGAAAATGATGCATATTTTTTTCTTTCCGATTGTTTAAACAGCGGATGGTAGCTGGTGTGTTCGCTATACACTTAAATTCGGTGGTAATAATGTTTTTAAATAATTCAAAACGTATACTACTCACTAGTGGTATCGAGAAACAAAATAACACGCGCTCGATTTTGTGTATTATTGTGGAGTACTTGATGTATGTGCCGGCACAATTCTCGTGATGGACAGGGAATAAAATATAATGCAAAATCTAGAACGATCATTGAAATTAGAATGTTAATATAGTCACACATTGTTGCTCAAAAAGATTTCACTACATAAACCCTTAAACTCATGAGGTCACTTTTTACAGCATGAAAAATAATACACGGGGTGTACTTTGGATTATACATGTTTACTCATACCGAGTAGAGTTGGAAAAACCTTCATATGCCAGTATTTCTTTTAAAGTTTCTCTATTCAACGCTCCCAGAACTCGACGGTTTATTTTACCGATAGGTTAGAGAAAGTATATTTATTGTGCGCTGATAAAGTATACTTTTATTCTTAGTTTACCATAAAGCCAAAGGCAGAAATTCAAACCCAATTTGAATGTATCGATGTTTTATTTTGATCAGACTCTCAATCCTGACCAAAATGAAAATGTCTCTCAACTCATGCACAAAAACTTTGAACTTCAAGAGGACGTTATAAGACTGAGAGAAGAAAATGAAGAATTGAAAATTCGAGTTGAAGAATTACAAGAGCAGCAGCTTTTCTCTTACCAAAAACAGACATCAGAAACGGAGCGTTTGCTTACGACAGAAAGCGAACTTTATCGAGAACAGAAACAAGTCACAGAATTGGAGTCTCAATTGCGGTTAGTCATCGGATTCCTAGAACTTGTTATAAATATCTGAATGCTCTTACCTCTGAAATAATTTTTCTTGATCTGCAATCGGCACAACAAAATTCACGATTTCGTTCCATCGGAGCTCGAGTTACTTCAATTATTGAGATAGTAATAATTTGAAACAACGGAATCAAAGTACAACGTTAAAGCTGGCTGGTTTTGTGAAAGTCTTGCAATCTAGAATTTATCATTAAAAATTCGTAGTAAAAAATATGGAATAGTATAACATTGGTAGCCATTAGGATTACAGTGAAATGCATCTATTTCCATGGTTGTGAAAATGCTACCAAAAATGCTTTTCTGGAATCCATAGAGCGACTACGCATGGATACTGTCAAACCGAATATTTACTACCTGGCAAAAGTTGGAGTCATTTTCCTTTTGTTCTTTGTACCCGTCAGTTTGCTCACACAACTTGAAAGAAATAACAGTAATTACGAATCCTGATCCCACTGTCGTTAACTGCTGAGCGCAAACAGCACGAAACCGGTCGTGAGTTGTGTGTGATGTAAATGTATGCAAATGAGCCTTTTGTATTTCAAGAATCAAAAATCAAGATTTTATGGTGAAAAAAGCAATCGCTTAACATGTACCATTGGATGACAGCTATAAAATTCAGAGGATGCAATCAAAATTCCATTGCGGTGTTTGGTTTGTGTGTTTTCATATGGAGTCAATATACAGGGCCGATCGTGGAGTGCTCTTTGATATAAACATCCAGTTTCGATTTGAAATCACGGATCGTAGGAGCATTCACTATTTCCTGTGATAGTGAGTTACACAGAAAGCAAATACGCATAGAGAAGAAATGACATCTACAATCGAGTCTTGATTGCGGTACAACGAGACAATGTGAATGACTCTGTGTATTCTTAGGGTTATTTTCAACCCGCGGTATTTTTAATGTTAGGATAATGTCGCTCCTTAATCTCCTTTGTGTAAAATCGCTAAATCTCAGCATGCTCATTCGCTCATGGTATGGAATGTGCTGCATCCGATCAACAAGCTTCGTCGCCTGGTGGTAAATTTTACCCAGCAATTCAATGTCTTCAAGCCTAAGCTATGATCATGTATTCTATCGTCAAATGAATGTAAGTATTTAAAATGCGGGGAAGCGTTTTAGGAGAGAATCGCCAAAATATTCTCCTCAGCATTCCCAAGATACCACTTGCCCTGTTGGAAACTTCCTGGCAGTGAATTTGGTTTCAGGTGACTGCTTTATGTAGTGATGAATCATGTGGTATGTGATACGGCGGTAAACAGTGTGTTGCCGGATCCCTCTAAACAGTCAGTGCCTGGGATGACAAAACATGTGAGCTTTTATATTGTTCGCCGACAGCTTGAATCCACAATTAGTTTTCGGTGTGAATTGCTCGGTCCGATTTGATTTAAGCCGGAACTACGACGTATCTGATGTATTGATTTCTTCCATTTGGATGGAAACGCTGCTATCCGCTGTCTCCAGACAAGAGAGTGTTTGACTTATGACATTGGGTTTGGGTGGGCTAAGTCGAACATCCTTTTTTCAATTCCGAAATTACTATTTCGAGCATAGCGCTAGTCAAAAACGTAATCTTCAGGGGTTTCGGGCCACCCCCTTCTTATTTTGGCAATAAAGGAACTCGAAAGTGTCCACAACAACAGCATTTGAAATACCAAGGGAAAACGCAATATAACGCCACTGCTTGACATCATGCTCTACGGTTTCCTGAATAGATGTTCGAGAATTATTTTCTGGTACACTAAGTTAAAATATACTTCGTGATACCGTTTTTCCATGGCGGTTAAGCTAGCCTTTCTTTCCCACCATGGTACATCGAGAGATATACGCAGTTTGAGTCGGGATCTGTCTTGAGTAGGTACGCATTCAGCAGCACGTTCTCGATATCAGCCTCGAATTTCAGGGTGATCTTTAGCAAGCGAGGTTGACCAATATGAGCTGAAGTTGAGTAGCGAGTTAGACGAATCACTTTGTTTGGGATTACATGTTCAATTTGCAATAGGTGGCAAAATTGAGACCATTTTTCGAGGTCGTGTTTCTGTTTGCTTTCAAACAGGCTTTCTGGGGAATCGCTAACGTTCGTACATAACACCCTCAGTGCGTATGGGGAGTTCTTATTGTGTGTCGGATAGTCAGACATTTTAGAATTTTAACCATTTTGAGCTTGACTTTATGAGACCAGTATGGCCGCTATGGAGCGCACAGCTGAGGTAGTCCGTAACAGCACATCTCTGTAAGAATTTCTTATGGCCGTGGTCATTCTGGCTGATTCCAAAACGGGATTAACCCTGTTTTTCTTTTTTGCCACACCAATAGCCTTAGTCTCAGATTCCTTCAGTGGTGGTTCCGAAATCGTTGTATTGATCACTTGCGTACTCACACGATCTGCCAATATTTCCTCCGCACGTCAAAGGCTCATCTCGAAACTGACCATTCTATTTTCTATTTTGGATTCAAAAGTATCGGCATCATGTAAAGATTTAGCACTGCAACGAACACAGATATAGCAGGTGCCTGGAACTTTTTCATTTTTATTAATACTATCCAATCAGTGGCTAAAGTACGGTCACATTTACCATGGATGTTACCCATGCACGTGAACTCGGCACAATTCAGCGTGTCGAGATGCGTCCTGTCAGCTGGGCCGGCCGTGACCATTGTTACGTTCGGCGGATCCAGGCCCTTGGCACAGAGGTCAAGTTGGTTCCATGTCGCTGTGGAGTGAACAATCATCGCTTTCACAGCTTGAT
>JACCGJ010007819.1:0-23723 GCA_013407085.1 Atriophallophorus winterbourni
CATAAATCCCATAGTGAGATTTATGTATACCTGAACAACTAGGATGAGCCCAAAGCTTGCATGCTGTGCACTCGATTCCTTTTGCTACTATTTTGCCACATTTGACATTGAGGCATGAATTTCTAGTACTCATATCTGACAGATAATATGATAAGTAATGAAACGTTACCAAAAATACAAGCTGATTTTATCGTTAGCGTAATTAGTCAGCAAAATATGAAGAATATAGTAAAATAGTGATTCTATTTTACTGCAAGTTCAAGGAATAGTGAAAATTCGTAATATTTTATCGGAGCGTGGAAAAAACTACCAAATTGAACGTACCGCGCTTCGTTAGTTGAATCTTTTTTGTCAGTTCAGTTCAGTTCAGTTTGCACAGGACTGTATGTGGCTAACGAGCCAATCGAGCGTCCAGATTTCTTTCGGTGGTATGCCACAGAAGAGCGTCCACCACTTCAAACAATATTTTCACAAATATCTTCTGATATGAGAGTAATCTGGAATGCAACAGAAAAACTCCCCTCACCAATAGTTGAGGAGAAACATTAGTGCGTTCCAAAGACAACATGAGGATCATACCAACTATTCCCTCACGGATAAAAATCAGGAAATAATGAAGGCCACACAGAGTCAAGTCTTTTCTTGAAACCCCCTACCGAAGTAGAACAAACAACTTCTTTAGGAAGTCGATTCCAGTAATTTACTATCCTCTCACTAAAGAAGAGCTTACGAACATTTGACCTGAGATGTCGCTTGGCCAGTTTTAATGGGTGGCCTCGAGTACCCACACTTGGCGCCAGAGCAAACAATTCATTGGGATGAATAGTACTGAAACCTAACATTATTTTGAAGGTTCCAATCAGGTCCCCACGTAGCCTCCTCCTTTTAGTGAGAAGAGCTCTAGACTCTGCGATCGTTCCTGATACGACCTACCCGATTGTTCAACAATCATACGAGTAGCTAAACGTTGAACACCTTCCAGCTTGGCAATATCTTTTTCCAAATAAGGTGACCATGCTTGAACGCAATACTCAAGATGTGGTCTGACGACCGCTTTGCATAATGGTATGAAAACCTCTGGGGACCTGCAGGATAAAACTAATCGAAGGCGTAAAAGCTCTTTTCCAGCGCGTTGTGCAGCAGCTGCGCATTGATCAGCCCATTAAAAGTCCCCTGAGATTTCTATACCTAAGTCACGAACTTTCGGCACCCCATTTATCTCAAGTATACCATCTGGACCAGCAACCTCTAGCTTCTTAATGACTTTAGACAAGGATAGCTTTTAGTGAAGTTAACTGGTAGATACCATGTAGTAGACCACTTTATGACTTTTTTATATCCTCAAGAAGATACTTTTCATCCCGTGATCCGATAATCTTGACATCATCTGCAAAAATATAGCAGGGACACTTAAGCGACGCTGCCAAATCATCGATGAAAAATGAGGAAAAGTAGCGGTCCGAGTACGGAACCCTGTGAGACTCCACTAACAACTTTTACTTTCGACGAATACATATTTTCTATCCTGACACAAAAGAATCTATTGCTTAAGAATCCTATTATCCATTTCTTCAGAAGACCATCAATACCCATATAACCAAGTTTATCTGCAAGCAATCTATGGTTTACTGAATCAAAGGCCTTGCAAAAGTCCAATTAAAAAACTTCAACTTGTTGGCCTTTATCTAGCCCCATGGTAACCTCGTTAAGAAAACATAAGAGGTTTGTTAGGCACGACTTCCCTTTAAGGAAGCCGTGTTGAGCAGAGTTCAGCATCGAGTAATCAACTAGATGCCGACAGATCCTATCCCTAATAAGTTTCTCCAGGATTTTACATAGGATGCTAGTAAGACTTACAGGTCTGTACTTACAAACTGAGGATCGACTGCCACCTTTATGTATCGGGATCACATTAGCCAACTTCCAAATACTCGGAATATATCCATGTTGCAAGGAAGCGTTAAACATACGACCCACAGGATCTGATAATATTGGCGCCAGGTTCTTTATAATTTAAGGGTAAATGTCGTCTGGGCCAGCAGATTTATGGGGGTTAGTTGCTGAAAAAGCAAGTTTAACCTCATCATCAGTGAAAAATAACTCCCCAAGTGGAGTAACGATATCAGGCCTTTTGATGACTGGCATGTTAGGCGGATCTATTTGGCCATCAAGCCTCTGAACAGACTGGAAATGTTTGAGAAAGGCCGAAGCCTTTTCTGAATCTGAAACTAATTGAGTTTCGTTTTCCTGCTGAAGGTTGCCAATCCAATCGCGCGTTTTGCCTTTGGATTGGGCATAACTATAGTAACGCTTTGGGCACTGCTTTATATTGCGTGCCAACCGTGATTCAAAGTCACGTTTTGCTTTGCGTTGCATTCCCACAGCCTTATTTCTGACCATTTTATACTTTGTCCAGGACCGTTGTGTCTGAGAAGCTTTGTAAGTTTTCCAGGCACGGTCCCTCATTCTAATCACTCGTCGCATCGCAGGTGTTCACCACTGTGGCTTGTTGCGTTGCTTGACGTGCACTGACGGTGCAAACCTATCTTGCAGAGTGGACAGGCAGTGGTGTATAAGCTGCCAGTTTGTTGCTATATCATCACCTACATATTGAGACAACATCTTTTAAGCTTCCTCTGAGACGACTTTCCAGTCTACGCGATTGAAATCGCGCCTCAGTTTAGAAGGAGGTTTTTCATACCTGAGTCTTAGTTGGAATATGATCACAACGTGATCACTTTTTCCTAGTGGAGTGAGATAATCTACCTGACGAACCATTTCTTCGCTTGAAGAGATAACGATATCCAGGATCGAAGTTGAGCAGCCCTGGTGAAATCTTGTAGGCTCATTGACATTTTGACTCATGGCATGCATATGAGTCAATTCGATGAAGTCCTCAGACATCTTATCAGATGAACAGCACTGGTTCAGCCAAGATATATGTGTTAGGTTAAAATCGCCAACTATAGGAACCTGGGACCCAAGCGTGTGCAGCAAACTGAGATTGCCAAGCAAATTTTGCAAGTCCTGAGGTCCTGCTTGCGGGCTCATATAAGCGCATGCTATTAACATTGATTGCTTGTAATATTGAATGATACATGAGCTAAGTTGGACGTTGTGCGTGCTAAGCATAACGCTCGATTCTGAAGTTCGAAGACCTAGTCTGAGAAAGATAGCAACTCCGCCTCCGTTTAGTTCACCTGGCCTATCACATCTGACCACAGAATAACTACTACAAATTGAGTCAGGAATATGGTCAGTTTCAGATAGCCAGGTTTCGGACAGTGCTATTACATGCGGTCGTAACTCATGCGCTAGGATGGAGAGTTTGGACCATTTATTTCGTATACTACATGAGTTTCCGTATATCAATCTTGTGACGGTGTCTCGCGATATATTCACACTTAGTCCAGGTTGATCCTCGGGCGTAATACCCGAGGAGTCAGCACGTTTTTTGGTGTGTTTCTTAAGAGAGTAGATTCGCCTTGCGCGGCCTGAAGTTCTGCCGTACCTTGACGGTCACTAATCACGAGCTGTGAAATTTCAGGGACAAAACGCTGATTATCGTTTTCATCCCCAGATCCATCCGTGATTTCCATACTTGACAAAGAGCCATCCTTTTCTGAAGAACAGCGCATTCTGTTATAATTTACATCATAACGTGAATTCTTTGACCTGTTGGATTCCTTTTTGTCATCGGGCACGACAACATGTTTCCCTTTGTTAGTTTTATTTAAAACAATGTAACTTGCACAGAACTGGTCACGCTCAGACTGCAAGAGAAATTCAACTAAAAGTGGTCTTGGAGAGTGGCTAGACTCACTATTGGCACCCTTTCACACGCCAACACGATGAACACGCTTTAGTGGTGTATCTGGGCGCATACCAACCTTACGGAGCAGATTTCTTATACAACTCCGGTAGAGTGACTTACGCGTTTTGGCTTCGCGTATATAGGGTTCATCCTGATTAAGCACCAGGATGTTACGAGATTTATCTCGTATTCCCTGACGAGCCGATTTAAGCTGCTCCATATCCTTGGATAGCTTAGCGAGACTCGAAACGACGGTAGCAAGTAAATTTGACTGAGAGTCAAATTTTCTAGTGTCTACCTCTTCACGACCTGTCTGTGCCTTGTTCCTACTTTTACGTGGCTTCGAAGGCTTGGAAGACGGGGTCTGTGATGTGAAATTTGGCTTGGCCGCTTGATCCGGTGCCTTAACCTTTTTAGTCCTTTTGCGTGACTTTGTAGTCTTGGGATTTTTACTCGCCGTAATTTCTTTGGAGTACATTGTTTGTACCGCTGGGCTAGCAGTGATACTCTCACGTACAACTTCAGCAAAAGATTTATCCACACTAACCTTAGAAGCTGTGCTGTATTGCCGAGAATGAGCATTTTAGCCTTTTCGGAAAATTCTTTTTAGCTGCCCATTGGCACTCAACACATATCCATTGGAGCCAACGGTAAGTAACATAAACCTTTTAGTGCTCGGGATGTATCCCTGAAGATTTCGGATGTGCCTATCTCTTGCAAGTATTAAATTCAGAACCATTTAATACTTTTCTGCAACAAGATTTTTTTAGGCACTTGTTGGCAATCATAATAAAGAAAATATTTGAATATTGATTACTGCAAATAAATTTCACAGACGAAATAGACTTCGCGTTATGATGTGTAAAATGCGATAAATTGATTACCAATTTACAGCAAAATCAGAGAAAATCAATCTGGAAATGGATTGTTAACAAGAGCGTGGGAAATACAACCAAGTTGAACGATGGACAGCAGTTTATTTCGACAAATACGAAAAATGAAAAAGAAACTCTTTTTTGTGTTTCAAAATATTTTTCGAATATTTTTGTGTTTTTTGATCATAAATATGGAGGAATTCAGTCTTTAGGGTAATGCTCTGGGAAGCGCACCTGCTACAACAATCAATTGCATCAACAATGTTTAACCGCTGCTTGAAATCATGTTGCTTTGATTTCAAAGCTCATATTGCATTAACGTTTTAGAGGACGCCAACGAGCATTGAACTACGTGAAGTAAACATGTCTCGAAAAATTGATTGACCTGTTCTTCCACACCAGGGTATGGCGGCTTGGTCTTGGCAAATCAAACCGGGACAAGCTCTTAGTAGATACGCATTGGGAATCGCTTATACATGTCCGATTCAGTTCGCAAGGTAACCCTTAATAAGCTCGGCTGGTCTACGGTTGTGCAGCGTTTATGCCGAGCTAAGCGTGTTATCGAAGACGTTAGTACTGGTTTCTAGCTATATGCGCATAGAGCTTAGTCCATTTCTTTGGCTTATGTGCTTGTTCCGGTACATTTGAGCATATAACACTGAGAGTGAAATGGGTCTTATTCATAGATTTATTCATAGATTATATGCAGGTAAAAAGCTATGCTTTACAAGACCCACAAAAATGTACATCGGGTCGGATGGTAAAAAATATCAAAATATTGTTAGATTATTGTCAAACATAAAAAACATACTTTTCCATGTGGATATCTAGTGATTTTTTGAAAACTTCAACAGTTCCAGATTGTACCACATGAGTAGGTAAACTGTTCCACAGTTGCACATTGCGAACGGAAAATGCATATTTGCGGCAGTTCAACCTGCTATGCTGTTGGTAAAGTTTTAATTGGTGACCTCGCAGATGTGTGTTATGGGAAAGATGAAACAAATGACCGCAAGGATGATTTGTTTGATTAAGCACTGTCCAAATGAATATAAGTGCTCCTCGTTTCCGTCTGTATTCAGCCGAATGCAAATTCAATAATTTAAGTCGCGTTTCGTATGGATAATTTGATAGTCCCAGGACGAGTTTTGTCGCTCTGCGCTGTGGAGTTTCTAATAGCAGAATATCTTTTTTCAACCAAGGATCCCATGCCGGTATAGCATATTCAACATGAGGACGGATGTACGTTGAAATCAATTTGCAGGCAATATTGGGGTCAAACGAACCTAGGACTCTTTTAAGGAGACCCAAGTTGTTTTCAGCTTTGCAGGCAGCCAGTCGACATTGCATTGAGTTTCCTAAGTCTGATTGGATAATCACACCTAAATCTTTTTCGGAGGAGGCGGGTTTAATAACAGTGCGACCAAGATAATATTCTTTGCTCGACTTGCTGTTGAGAGACAATAGGCTGCATTTCGAAGCATTCAGGGGCATTTCGTTGTCTATGGACCAAGTGTGAATCATATCGAGATCCCGTTGCAGGTTCTGTGTGTCGTCTGTGGAGTCTATCTTGCGCCAAAGCTTTGCGTCATCAGCGAAAATAAGCACGGACGACTGTAATACAGTAGGCAAGTCGTTTATATATATTAAAAACAAAAGCGGTCCGAGGACTGATCCTTGTGGGACACCACGGGCAACTTTAATCGACTCGGATAGTTCGTTTTTGACTCTCACGTACATCTCACGAGATATCAACCATTCTTTAATCCATGCATGGAGTTTACCCTGTACTCCGTAGGTGAGTAGTTTCGACGAAAGTATTTCGTGATTCACACGATCGAAGGCTTTTGAGAAATCGATATAAATTACGTCCACGGAGTGGCCGGCATCCAGTAGCTCAGACCAAGATTCTTTGCTAATAGCAAGTTTGTCAGACAGGATCGTTTTTTCCTGAATCCATGCTGTGCCTCGGAGATTAAATTATTAATCTCAAAGTGATTCCGTAAGGCATCAGCTATTATGGACTCCATTACTTTGGATAGCACTGGTAATAACGCTATCGGGCGATAGTTTAAAGGATCATTCCTTTTACCACCCTTGTAGATGGGACTAATCAGGGCAGTTTTCCAAGTTTCTGGTACAAAGCTCTGCTCGAACATCATCGTGAATACGTCAGATGTCGGTATTGCCAACTCGGAAGATAGATTGTGCAAAATGTTTGCGTGTATATTGTCTATACCGGGTGAGCCTGTTCTCTTCATCGTCATTAATTTTGTTTGAACAACGTTGGGGGGGAACTCCACCCCCTGAAGAATTGGCAGGCTGCAGCTGTCAGAGTTTAAGGGCTGTCTATGGGTCGACACTTGTGAGATAACTGATGCAAATTGTTGTCGGAAAACGTTAGCGCAATCTTTAAATGACGTCACTATTCCAGTACCAGAGACCAGTGGCGGTATTCCCATTTTAACATTCCGGAGGTCGTTGACGTGTCTATACAATGCTTTGGGATTTATAATGAATTTTTCGACAAGACTGATTTGGTAATCTTTTCTGTCTTTTCGAATGAGGCAGACACACTTATTTCGCAATAACGTGTAGTAGCACCAAGTTATCCCAGAAGGATCGTCCAAGTATTTGTACCAGGCATTGTCACGTTTACACATCCATTTCCGAGTACTGCTTCTGAGAGGCTTTTTCGGACGCTGTTTGCTGGATATTATTTTTACCTTCGATGATAAGTCAATGATAATACGAAGTTGGCTGTAAAACGTTTCCCAGATTTCCTTAGCTGATTTGAGTTCAAGGAAATCCCATCGATTTGCAGTAGCAAGAGCTCGAAGCAAGTCATAGTTCACAGTTGCATACGTTCGTTGAGTATTTCCCGCTGGTTCGTATTGATAAGTATAATCAAATGTCATGACAACATGATCACTCAATCCGAGTGGAGCTGTATAGGAAACAGATTCTATCATGAAATCTTCGTTTGTAAGTATGAGGTCCAGGCTAGATGAGGTTTGTTCACATCGAAATCGCGTTGGTTGTTGCACATGGTTGTAAAGAGGGGTGCAAGTCATTATTTCTTGAAGAAAGCTTTTGAATGAATCGTCACCAGTAATGTGTGTTGCAAGGGTCGGTACATTAAAATCACCGAGCAGGAGCAAATGTGAATATGTGAGCTTCAATGCAAAACGTATTGCATTAGCAAGAACAGTGTCAGCGGCAGATGATGAAGAAGGGGGTCGATAAATCAATGCTAAGAGGCACTTACGTTTATCATGTAAGTCAAAAGAGCAAAACAATGTATCTGGGACATCTAACTCGGGGGAGAGAAGTATAGTGCAGTTGATGCTTTCATGTAAGTAGAGGAGGACACCGCCACCTTTTGTTGCTCGATCTTTTCGGTAAATCATCATATGAGGGATTTTAAGTTCAGAATCGTGTATAGAATTACACAACCAGGTTTCTGTCACTGCAATCAAATCCCAAGACGCCACGGTCGCACGTGAATACAGTTCAGTAAACTTGCCCAGAAGGCTCTGAGCATTGGTGTAACAGCATGATAGAGATTTGATTTTTGTTGACGATGAAGAGCTCATAGTAGTGGATTCGCCGACCCAGAATTGGTCGGCTGCTCCACGTTTTTTGTCTCAGGTGCATTTGATTGACTTGGTAGGGGAGTCATTTCAAGAACAATGGTGTTCGTGCGTTTTATGTCGTATACAGCCCGAATACGAATTTCAGGAGGTGCAAATTTTCGACATTGATACCACGCCTCGAGTATTCTATCCTTCATCTCATCTGTGCGGAATGATATTTTGAGAGGAGGAGGCTGGTGCGTTTCTTTTTTCGGTATAAGGCGCATAACATGAGTAGTTATAATGCCCTTTAAACCTAGAATCTCTTGTAAAAATCTCCATTCACTGCAATCGTGTTGCATACGTTTGCTGGATTCTACTTCATTCGAAATGGGTACACCATGAACTATAACAGCTCTGCGATTTGTAGCCTCTTTCGCTAGTTCCGGATTATTACGACGAATTTGCCGTTCTTCCCAAGGAACGTCTGGAAATATTCGCACAGTCGATTTGTTTACAACTAAGAGGGATGAGGCGAGCAACATATTTTCTACATCTTGGACGGACATGAGCACTACACGCAGTAACCTGGGTGTGTTCGCACGAGGTGAGTTCGGGGGTCTAAACAATCGCGTCAGCGACGCAGGTGAGGCAGTGATGTCTAAGCTTCTGCAAAGGTCATTCCATTGATTCCTGTCATCTGCTTCGCGTTGCTTTAGCGATGGCGAAGTTGATTCAACGAGATTACTACAAATTACCGTTAGATCATCAATGTTTGTCTTTGGGAGGGTTTTAGTGTTCAAACTCTTCGGTCTAAGCTTATGCACATCCTTCGATAATTCAGAACTTTCATTCACTTGACTGCAGGTCAGATTCGCAGACTCATCGGTCGTACCGAGCTGTTGGAAGGGACCTTGGTCGATTTCGGGAGAAATCAGCGTTTCCGTAGTAGTTAGCGCTTCCCTCTAAGACTTGCGGTTAATGGGGTTAGGGACTGCGTTTAGAACTGGTTTCAGTGCTTTCTGACACGCAAATGTTTGGAAAGACTCTAACGTGTTTTCAAGCCGTTTAAGGTTCGCCTCTACAGCGAACATGCGTCTTTCCATAATTGAATCAGAGTTTTCGACTCTTGATAAATCACTATTTACTTTCAATCTGCATGGATTACATACATAGCAAATGCCTGGTAATTTTTCATTAATAATTAGAGTCACAGATTCGGGTGATAAATACTTTTCACAGTTCGCATGAATAGCAATTGAACACAAGTAACATTTGACTTGACGCGATCTGGGACTTACTAACTTTTGACAAAGTTTGCACTTTTTACAAGCCTCGTCGTCAGGTCCGTTTAAGGTCACGTCAGGTCCGTTTAAGGTCACGTTGTCGGTCATTGTTACAATTTCGCGAGATCGGTTCGATACACTGGGCGAAGCGCTCGATTATCGATCGGTGTCTCTCGGTGGAGTGCAAGAACGAGTGGATGCGATGCAGTGCAATCCAACGGACAGTAAAATGGCGTACACTTTCACGCAAAGGCTGTTCTGTGAGATTTGATCCGACAGTGTTGAAATAACTGTCAGTAAATACCAAATAGCAAGATCTTCCTGATGGTATCCGAGTTGTTGCGTTATTCTGGATTGGAAGCAATGTTGCACGCGTATGCAATGTTGGGTAGAAACTGGAAGTTTTGATTTTCAAGAATTCGCGTTTCTCCGACTTGAAAATAGTATATTCCGAATGAGGAAGTTGAGACGAGTTCAATGATATAAGAACCGTCTAGATCCGTTAATAAAGCGAGCAATAAGATCCAAAAGTACGAGAGCACAAATTTGTACGTCCACACCGTTTGAATTAATCAAGGTAGTTTTGCGTTTTTTGGTTGCTCGAATCAGGCAACTAAACGGTGTGGAGTCCCTGTCAAAGTGTTCACCCATTCATCAGATGACCACCACGGTTAGCATGTTCACTAGGTCCATCGTTATTATTTCTATAAAAGCGATCACTAATCTGTTACGTTCCTGATATGGAGCTAATATTGCACCCAGATATGCTTCACACGATATTGACCAACCGACTATTGAGAGAGACGACAAAGGCTTCAGAGAAGTTCGTATGGCAGCTCACATACAAATGATGACAAACATGGTTTGCTCATTTGCGATTTTGAGGATAAATCCTCATTTGCAAATTGAAATTTGGCTTCTATATGGGGACTAATCTAAGTCCCACAGTTGGTGCAATGTAGCACCGATAACTGTTTGGAATATTTTTGCAAGATTCCAATAACAGCAGGATGGTAGTTTTTGTTTAAAGTCAGAATTTTATTAATAAGTATTATATGACGTTCGAAAAGCAGGACAGAAGCACATGACCGGTTTCTCAGTTATTGCCGCTCATCAGGTATGCGTATCCGTGACCTGACATTCGAACGCCGTTCTGATTTTGTGCTAAACCCTTTTATTTGCGATGGACCAATGAGAATAAAGGCCAAAAATATGCAGAAATGATGAAATAATAAAAACGGTTTTCGCGCCAAATAATTCAAATCTATGTTGACATAGTGTCATAATAGAGTCGTAATATATTTAAAGTTATTGAGTTTTTATGGAAAATAAATGTCTTTTCCCATTACCTTCCTTTTTAAACTGACTCAGTACCGACAGAAATTGGGGTTCACTTAAAGTCGTACGACCGTCTTGCGTCTTCGGTTAGTCCATCGTCGGGGTTCTAGTGTGCGATCGGGAGCGTTATTGTCAGGTGGTATTTCAGCCGGAGGATATGGGAGCTGGGAGGTATCAAATAGCAGATCCAACGAAAAATTCACTGGTTCCGCAGGTTCTAACTCCGACTGTGCTTTTCTTGGTCTCAATTGACTGAGATGGCGTATCCACATGTCGTTTCCAACTTGGATGTCGAACCTGACATACAACCTTGCCCTCGAACCATGGGCTTCTTCGTTGTCGATAATCACGAGCATAGACGCTGGATCCCACGTTGAGGCTCCTTTGACTGAGATGCTGATGAAAATGAGTTTGCGGTACCTTCAGGATCATTGCGTTATTGACTGTCCGAAGTTTTCTACCCATTAGTGCCTTTGCTGGCGTTTGACTATTCATCAGGGATTCGTGTGGGGTAGACTAACAGGAATCGTTGCAAGATGTCGACGGTAGTCCCTCCCCTCGAGACTTAAGCATTGCTCTTTTGAATGTGTCGACAAACCTCTCCGCTTGTCCGTTCGATTGTGGATGTTAGATCAGAGTCCAGATATGCTCAATTGCATTCTTCTTGCAGAATTCGGCAAAATAAGCTGATGTGAATTGGGATCCATTATCAGAGACAATGGTGTCGGGAACTCCGTGTTGGCTGAATAGCGAAGTGAGTGCTCCGAATGTGGTCGAACTTGTGGCAGGAGAGAGCGGGACGATTTCTGGCCATTTCGAATAAGCGTCTACCAAGACTAAGTATGTGATTCCGTTGAGTAGGCCGGCGAAATCAATGTAGATACGCGACCTAGGTTTCTCAGGTCGAGGCCACAAAATCTGTGTTGCGTGAGCAAGAAGTTTTGCCGCTTGTTGACAATTGGTACAGCGCCTGACAAACTCGGTGATATCAGCGTTCATTCCTGACCAGTAGGCGAAACTTCGAGCGATTGTTTTATCCGATTGAGCCCTGGATGTCCAGCATGAAATTGACGTATTACTCGTTGACGCAAAGCAGCGGGAATAACGACTCGAGCATCAAACATGAGACAGTCATCCACGATTGATAAGGATTCCCGTCTTTGGAACAGTTGATTGCCAGTCAATTGTGGTAATAGCCTAGGCCAGCCAGATTGAACATACCTGATAGCTTCTGAAAGAACCTCGTCGTCGTTTAGTGTCCTCTTGATATCTGCGACTGTCACGGGGAGGTTCCGGACTGCTGTGGTCAACTGATCACGTACATACCGCTCAGTAGATATAGCTGCAATCACCACGTCCACGTCACTGCCTGTTTTGTTTGCGATTAGACGGGATAAGGCGTCTGTTTGACCAAAATCTTCTGTTCTGCGGTGTATTGTCTGTGACGTGAGTTACGCGTAGTCCACCCGTTTCTTATTTCGATAAATTCAAAACCACAATTCGGATATTCTACGGTACTGTAATTAACAATAATTACAACAAAAATAACTATACAAACCTTAATTGTATAGGAACGTCACAGCAACAATGGAGCCAAATACTCCAGAATCAAATTCAATTCAAACAAAAGACGACCTGATATAAAATAAGAAGAATCGATTTACCAAAATGTCGTCCAAACTTTCTGTGACAATCAAAAATGACACTCAAAATAGCGTCCAAATTCAAGCAAAATACTGAAGCCCAAAATGGCAACCGAATTCCGCAACAATGACCGACAATGGCAGAAACAATAAATTAAAACGAACATTTGACCGAAGTCGTGTAAAGAAAAGATTTACAATAACAGAAATGATTACAAAAAGAAAAGTTTTATATCAAATTACTGTAGGAAAATTAAACACAAGCAAAATCTATTTCACAAAATTCAGGTTTTGTAACTAGGTTCAAAATAAAAGAAATGTTAAAGGGAAAGGAAGAATTTCAAACTACTTTGAACCTTACAACTCCGACCAAATTCTTTTTAGTGCCTAACTGTACAAACTCAGAATAGCAAATGACTTTATTTAGTGGCGAGTCACACACGCCACGTCGCATTGCCATCATTGGACACATGTGGCTTTTTATAGGGAAATAGTTTGCCAGACTAAGACCCACCCCGTCCTCCGGTTCTGCCACCGTTCCTTACAAGAAGCTTATGCGCGCATTCCCAGCCGAGCGAGCCTTGTGTATTTCATCCTCAAATAGCGACATCTTGCGCCATCTAAACAACTCTAATCTGCAAATTGAAATAAGTGTATCCGGTGTCCGAAACACAAATGGCTCATCGGGTACACAACCGAACGTCTTGCGCCACTCATATGAATAGTCACGCCGACCATCTGTCGCCCCCACTTCGGCTGATTCACTGTCATGTGAACCAGGCCTACTATTCATTTTGGCTGATTTGGTGTCAGGTGATCCAGGCTTAGTCTCCATCTGATCAGAATTAGTGTCGGGAAATTCAGTCACAAAATCCGACAGAGCTAATTCAGTGTCAGGTAACTCAGTTTCCTGATCACAACCGACAACACAAAGGTCAATATCCTCAGACGTTTTACATGCAGGCCCCCGCAATATCCAACCCAGCAATGTCTTCGTTGCGAAAGGACGGCCTCTCCCACCGAGCCGCTGTTCTAACGCCCAGTGTGCTTCAGGAACGTCGCAACCAATCAGCACTGTCACCGACTGATCATGAACGTCAAATAATTCAACGCCTTTTAAATAATCATGACGTTCGCGCAGAGCGCTAGTTGACGATTGGGACACATGCGGCAAGGTTTCTACGGTGTAAGCATTCGAAACCTGAATGACTTCTCCACCATCTGCAGAAAGAATATTCAAGTTCAGACGGGAGAAGTTCATTACCCGTTGATTGCCCAAAGTTGTAAGCGACACTTGAGCTGGGCACTTGGGCATACAAAATTTCTCAACAAAACTCTGCGAGATCGAAGTTGTATCAGAGCCATTATCAAGTAAAGCCACGACTGGAACAAGTCCAACTGGCGTGTCAATGTTCACTGTCAGGTAGCCTAAGCTTACTGCTGTACTGAGAGCAGTAACACTGCAGTTTATACTTTTCAGTTGCTCATTAGGACGATCATAATGCAGCGAAGAATGGTGTCGTCTACTACAACCTTCAACGGAACAAGTATTCGTAATCTTGCAATCGAATGCCCTGTGAGACCGGCATAAGCAAACGTAACATATTCCATGCTGCTTAGCCATATTCCATCTGGCTTTTACGTCAGCCTCCTGATAAACAGGACAATCTTCTATCTTATGAGGTCCTCTACATTGAAAACATTCAACCAGCATTGGCCTCTGTTCCCTCGTAGTCATAAACACCCTCCTTCCATCTGGCATTCTTGGTTTCTCTGATGGCTTCGAAGAGACAGATGTTCTATCTATTAGCATGCCAAATCTGCTCCTGGCAATTCTTGCTCTCCGAGATACGAACTCGGTCAGACTGGCAAAATCAACTTCTGACCCGTCAGCAAGCATTGTATCCGCTGCGTCAGCCCACTGCTGTTGTAACGCAACAGGGAAGCATTTCACTAATCCTTCCAAAGTTGTGACTGAATTCAAATCAGCGTCACACTTCATTTGCTTCAATGTGATTTGGCAATTTTCCATTTTTATGGCCAAATCAGACAAACCATCTACCTTGTTGGAAAGTCTTCTAGCTTCATCAAGCAACTCCTCTAATGTTGACCTGGCAATTACATGTGGTAGTCCAAACAAATCTTTCAAAATCATCTTTGCCCGCGTATAACCCTCAGTGGGTTGTAGCATGACACAATTGCTTTTCGAGCCTTTCCCCGACAATAATACATCAAATACAACAGTCGCTGGCCCGGATCCATAAGCCTCGATTCAACGTAACATTCAAACTGTTTCAGGAACTTCCAATAGTCTATCGGATTACCGTCGAAGTAGGATAATTCTACTTTAGGCAATCCCATACTCATGTTCATCGCTGGTTGCAAATAGCTTACCGCCGAGTCGAACCCTTCAGTTTTGCTACTTGTACCGGCGATCAAGTTTTCTTCTTCAGCGACTCCTTGTCGTTCATTTGTCAAGCGCTCTATCGTTGATCTAGCAGCATCTAAATCGCGCTTTAATTGCAACACTAGTTGAGAACTCGCAATGCTATCTCTATCATCATCGTTTTCCTTAGAAGCTATCTTAGAAGATATCTTAGGCATACTAGATGAAATATACAACAATGTTCCAAAAAAATAAATAAAAAGGGGACGTCACCAAAGTTGTGAACAGGGATTGACTGTCAAATGTTCAATGTCACGACGATCGGGGAGTTCTTCGCCAATTTTGCTCAATATAGCTTCAATTGAACGAAACAAAATGCGTATTTTCTCCGGTTGAGACAAATACTGTACCAGTCAGAAGACAAGTTGTGATGCGAATCCAATTGAAACGATCCAACTTGAGCACAGAAACCGAATTGATGCAATTCACGAATTGAGTACTTCTCGCCAAGTTCGAGAAGAATCAAATTCCAAATTAAGTACTGTATTGTCTGTGACGTGAGTTACGCGTAGTCCACCCGTTTCTTATTTCGATAAATTCAAAACAACGATTCGGATATTCTACGGTACTGTAATTAACAACAATTACAACAAAAATAACTATACAAACCTTAATTGTATAGGAACGTCACAGCAACAATGGAGCCAAATACTCCAGAATCAAATTCAATTCAAACAAAAGACGACCTGATATAAAAATAAGAAGAATCGATTTACCAAAATGTCGTCCAAACTTTCTGTGACAATCAAAAATGACACTCAAAATAGCGTCCAAATTCAAGCAAAATACTGAAGCCCAAAATGGCAACCAAATTCCGCAACAATGACCGACAATGGCAGAAACAATAAATTAAAACAAACATTTGACCGAAGTCGTGTAAAGAAAAGATTTACAATAACAGAAATGATTACAAAAAGAGAAGTTTTATATCAAATTACTGTAGGAAAATTAAACACAAGCAAAATCTATTTCACAAAATTCAGGTTTTGTAACTAGGTTCAAAATAAAAGAAATGCTAAAGGGAAAGGAAGAATTTCAAACTACTTTGAACCCTACATGCGGTATTGAATCTTGAAATCGTAACCAAGAAAAGTGAGGGCCCAACGTTGCAGACGATTGGCTGAATGAGCAAGGATACCTTTCTTCGATCCAAATACCGAAATGAGCGGCTTGTGGTCCGTCAGCAGGGTGAAACTTCGACCGTAGATCAACTTGCGAAACCGTTTGACTGCGAACACAAGGGCTCGGAACTCAGCATTGTTTTCACTTTGACGAAAGCATCTTCACAATCGCGTGACCAGTTTCATGCCATGTCTTTCTGGAGAAGGCGGTTGAGCGGTGCACGAACATTGTGTAGTGACGGCAAGAAAAAGCTGTAGTGACTTACCAGTCCAAGAAATGAACGAAGCGTAGAGACATCTGTGAGTGCTGGCATTCATTGAATGGCTTGGATATTCGCTGGATCATGTTGACGACCAGAAGCATCGAAGATGAAACCAAGGTATTTGATGGATTCCAGTTAAAACTGGCATTTTTCTGTAAGGAGTCGGAGACCGCTGTCTTCTTTCCTTTGTAGAACATCTTCCGTACGAGACTGTAACTCACTTGGGTTTCGGCCAACGATTAGAATGTCGTTCAAGTAGGCTGCAACGCCTGGAATACCTGCCAAGATCGTGTCGATCGCTTGTTGGGAGATCGCGGGTGCGTTCTTCACGCCAAATGGGAGACTGTTGAATTGATACAGTCCACGATGGGTATTGATCGTTAAAAACTCACGTGATTCAGGTGCGACTTCCATTTGAAAATACGCTTTGCCAGATAGAGTTTTGCAAAGCATGTACCGCCATTAAGTATGGTGTAGAGATCATCTGGTAACGGGAGCGGGTAGCGGTGAGTCTCAAGTGCATCATTGAGACCAGTTGAGAAATCTGCACAGAGGCGAATCGAGCTATTGGTTTTCTTCTCCACGACGATGGGTGCTGCCCAAGAGGAGTATGTTACTGGAGAGATGATTCCAAGATCATGTAGACACTGTAGTTCCATCTCGACTTGGGAGATGAGGCATATGGTACAGGTCGTTTTGGGCGAAATACTGGCTTGGCTCCTGGACGAAGTTGAAGGATTGCTTGTGTATGCTTGCACTTACCAAGATCGTCTTTGAACATGTCGGAAAACCGGTTGACGATTTGATCGATTCTGTCCGTGGATGCACTGCTGCACTGGATTTGGTTGCACAAAGCATCAATTGGCTGATCTGCCAGTTGGATACCTTCGATCGAATCGAGTCTGAGGAAATGCAAGTTCGCTTAGGTGATGTAGCGGGTACATGTTGCTGGTTTCTCTCGGAATGACACACAACACTTCAGTTGCCCGATTAACCTGATCGATCCACCACGTGCACTGGTTGCAGGTGGACATGTTGAATAGATACGTGGGCTGCCAAGAGTTTTCCACATTGCTTCGGAGATGATTGTGATGTCCGATGCTGTATCCAGTTGAATCTGAATGGGTATACCGTTGATCTGCATTGAGATGAACCGTCGTCTCGGAGATGAACTCACTTGGAATATTGCTGTGACGCTGAGTGCGTGTCCGCTTCAGGAATGCTTCTGAGGAATCCTCGGCTTTAAAAAGGGCCTCGATATCTTTGGCTTCGACGAAACTTGTTGATTCGTTCTGGATCTGCAAAATCCTTCTTTGCGACCAGTGACGTTGCACTGACTGCATCGGTGCTGTTTGAGGAGACAATATCGAACAAAGTGCCGGGCTCCGCAATGCCAACATGAAGATGGTGGTTTTTTTGCGCTGGAATCTTGTGACGAATGCCAATTGCTCTGCTGAACGGTATGGACGGTGTTGGTGCCATGATTCCCATGTTGAATCATAGCCGAATCTTCTTGCAAACAGACCAATCGTAGATATTCATCGCCAATGGCTTGGAGAGTGAGTGAGGGCTCTTGCTCAAGTTTGTTGAGCAGTCGCGTTCGAATATCAGCAAAACGCCGATTTGGAGTACGCCGACGACATCGTAATCTTGGGGGATGATCCTGAAACGCTTCAGACGACCCTGGAACGCCTCAGCTCATTTGCTTCTATGCTGGGGCTACGAATCAACACGCGCAAAACTAAATATTTTACCACCGCCACTAGACCTCATCTGCCTCTCAAGATTGGTGGCGAGAACTTGGAGATGGTGAACAATTTTCGTTACCTTGGTTCGTGCGTGCTACCGTCAGGCCAAGCCAGGGATGAGATACCGACCCGTGTACAAGCTGCGCGCACGGCGTTTTCGCGACTACGTTGGGTTCTATTTAGCCGTAGAGAAATCAGCCGACGTACAAAGCTGCGCGTCTACAGAGCGGCGATTCGCCCAGTTCTCACTTATGGATGCGAGACGTGGCCTGTGCGGGTGGAGGATATGCGGAAACTAGAGGTTTTCGACCACTGGTGTCTCCGACGCATCCTCAATGTTCGATGGGATGAGCGGGTAACGAATGACGAGGCTCGCCACCGTTGTTTTGATATCCCTCGCCTGAGTTCGATATTGCGGGAACACCGACTGAGATGGTTTGGCCCCATCCTGAGACGCTCGGACGCTGAACTAACCAGGATGACACTATCGCCGACACCCTGCGCAGAATGGCGTTGTCGTAGCGGAGGACAAGTGAAGACTTGGCTCGCCACCGTGAGATCGGACGTGGAGCTGCTTGGCCTACGATCGGTTTACGGATGGCGCACGTGGGACCGGACCTGGCTTACAATCTGCGCAGATCTCGCTTCTAACCGCCGAGCGTGGGCGGCTGCAATCCGTGATGTCAATGAAGCCGACTCATCCTCCAGGAGGAGATAGTCGCACTAAAGTAAAGTAAAGTAAAGTAAGTAAAACGCGGAGATACCAGACTGCATATGAATATCAGAGACTTGAACTGGTCTTCTGTGAGGGACCGCAACTTGAACCGTTCACATTCGCTATTGACAATACCCATGTGCGTCAGGAAGTCGTCAGTTTCGTTCAGTTTCAGTTTCAGGCACCTGTAACGAGTGTTGAAGAAAGATACATGCTTAACAAAAAGTTCAATCAGCGACTTGATCGTCTCATCAAAACTTCTATCCCGAGGATTCTTGGGAAGGATCAGGTTGCAGTATTTATCCAGCTCTGCTAGGCCAAGTTTACGTAGCAGCAGCCGGACTTTCCATGCATAATCTTGAGCCGAAAAATCAACACGAAAAAGGTCTTCATAACGTCTGAACCAAGTTTCAAACGTGACGTTTGCTTCCGGATCATAGGCAAATTCTGCGATACTGTTCGCAATTCCGTCAACGGAGGGTGGAATAGCACGTGCTTCTGTGCTTGGTACTTGCTTTTGCAGTAGAAGTTCCATCAGCATCATTTGTCACTCCAGCAGAATTTCCATCTTGGATCGTTCCATGATTTCGTAACTTGGATAAACCCGTCGCCAAACTGTTACCTTCTTGATATGGAGCTAATATTTCACTCGTATAAGCTTCCCAAGATATTGCCCAACCGACTATTGAGAGAAATGACGAAGGCTTCAGAGAAGTTCGTATGGCAGCTCACTTCCAAATAATGACAAACATGGTTTACTCATCCATATATATAGGCATAGAATGTAAAAGGGAAAAAATAGCACATTAAAACCGCGTCAAGGATTGATGGACCAATGAGAATAAAGGGCGAAAATATGCGGAAATGATGAAATAATAAAAATGATTTTCGCGCCAAATAATTCAAATCTATGTTGACATAGTGTCATAATAGAGTCGTAATATCTTTAAAGATATTGAGTTTTTAGGGAAAATAAACGTCTTTTCCCATTACAATCTCAGTATAGGGTGTGGAGGAAATGTTTCTAATCGTTTTTCCATTTTGAGCAAAATTTCTTTCGTGTTAAGTTGTTGTGGCAATTGTATTTTTCTTTTTTCAAAATTGTTGTATGTGCTTACTCACGTTTCAGATAACAATTCTCCAAAATCTCTATTCAAGATTCCAGCTTCGCCTAATGTGGATGATTTGTGTGTCTATCGCTAGGTGGTTCACTTCGACACTACATACTTAGCAAACCCTTGGGAAGCAAACGTTATTTATAAACAATTTCACTTCTGCGTTAGTGCTCCATTGCAGTTTATATATACTTTACCCAAGTTGCCAGCATCTTTGCCTGGGGCATTAAAATCATTCATTGTGTCGTATCCCCATTAATATTATACTTTTGAACGCAGCAACATTGGTTCTGATGCACCTCAAGGATAAGACACCGTTATCTAGCGTTAAGAACAGCATCTACAGGATGAACTGTGAGGACTGTTCTGGGGTTTACATAGGACAGACTTCAAGTAAATTTATACTAGAATCAAAGAATATCGAAATCTTGTACGAACACAGCCCCGGGATGCTAGGGAATATCAATCACGTATTCGCGATTCTGCCTTGGGGAAGCACGTTTTAGATACGAGCCACAGCGTCCATCTAGATCATGTAAAAATATTGAGACGCGGCATTAAACCGTATAGCCAACGCCTAGGTGCGGAGGCGGTCAAAATTGCCAAGGCAGGTCGACTGTCTGTCAAAAAGGTGGATGGGGCAGAAATCACCACAATCTGGCGCTCGGCACTGATGTGAAGGTAATTAGTTGTTATTCTCCTTATACTTACTAGTTAATTAGATTTTTGTTTTTCTTCCAAAACAGCCTAAACTTAGCCCCGTTAATGATGTACTTTTACGCATGTGGGCCGCTGTGTCAACTGACATTGACCATGTTCACTTATTTTATATTGACGTGGATACACACTAGCAGGAAAATTGACCACTGATCCTTGTCATTGCCACGAGACTTGACACAGCTTGAGCGCATTATAGGTACTTTAGTGGTAAGTTTAAATCAGTTGTCGGGGTTGACTAATACTTAATTAAGTTCGCTGTCTTGACTATCACCCTTGGTCTGACAAAGCTTCTGTGTCAAAAGTAAAAACTGCTCTAACTGGTTGCACTCAAATTTCTTTGCATTATGAATACATGATCGGTCCCAAACAAATACTAATCGATTCTTCGGGTAATTATTTCAATCCAGTGAAGGATTAGTCACTTCAGTTGACGATGCATTTGCATAGAGATCAATGTGACTAAAAGCCAATCGCGCGCATAGATTTACTTCGACGTTATTTAAGCAAACACCCAGGCACATCGATATTAAGTATACAGTTCATATGCTTCCCACGTTCCTGTTTCCAGTACTGCCGGGATATATCAATTTCCGAGCCGCAGCTATTCCCATGGTTTCTTTGAGGAATTCTAGTTGTGTTGTCACCGATTCAGTAATTAGAACGCTGCTCTTTTCCATGATTTGTGGCGAGTCTCATGTCTCTGTCCGTTGGATCACTTTTTCTAAATCCAAGGTAAGAGTATCTCTGCTGTCGGATTCTAGTATATTACCGCCATCTGCAAACAGGAAGCAACATGAACTCATGCAGGCGCCAGGTCATTCACAAAAATAAAAAAGAGTATTGAACTAAGCACTGAGCCTTGATGCACCCGTGTATTATCGCCAATTACTGACAGCTCTCCCTTTCCAATTTTTACATAGTGAGGAAGTGTCTCTTAACAGTTTTCAGTTGTGGTAGAACGTGTGTGTACCGAATTCAATAAGGTTTCGAATGTAGGTTCGTTGGCGAACAACACTACGCTTTTAAAGGCAATCTTATGTGGATACTTGTTACGTGAAGGAATCCAGAACTTTGTCCATTGTTGACTGTCGGCTTTCGAATCCGTCCATCAGAGATGTGTTCCACTGAAGTTTTGGAACTAGAAGTTGAATCGTAAAATGTCAACTAGACGGCCAGATTTTAAGCGCCCCAATGCATCTATAACCGTAAGACGTGGGTTGCTCTTGGGCGAATAGCATATTTAATCGTTTCGTAACCATTAAATGAGATTTCCGTACAAAGACAGAGTTCTGTTTGCGACCAATGTGGCTTTTTCGGGAGATGTTCTCGTCCAGTTATAGAATTTCGAAGTGTTGAAACACGGTATTTAACGGAATTGTAAGCGATTACATACAAAAACGCTCGAAATGTCTTAATCCGTCGGCATGAGGTCAAAAAGTTTGGGGAGGCATCTATTTCACCTCCGGTCAAGCGATGTCACACCTACTCACCCACTGGCATTTGATATTCCTCATTCTCACCGGAACTGCCGTCGGTTCTTCTATTCGGTGTGCGTTTGTTTATTATGAAACTCCCTACCGTCAGATGTTGTACAATCATCTATTGAAAGGATTTTCAGGATCAAATTGGATAGATTTATGCGTAGTAATCCACCCTACATCTTGTTTATATAACATGATTTTTATCCAAACGAATATTTTTTCCATCATACCGAGACAATACATGACATTTTTAACTACAAAACTGTTGGTCTTCCTAATTATCACATGCCTTAATTCATTTTGTATATATATTTATTGTCCTTATCTGTATTGTTTTATGATTCAGAACTTCCGTGGTTATCTACAAAGCGATCATTCTTGAGTGCCATAGTATCTATCAATAAAGCATTATGTAGGGAGTTAGGGGATTATTGCGTCAGTTCCATCAAGGGCGGATCGCACACCTTAATCTGACGTCTATTACGTTGCCTTCTCAGGCTTTGGGGCATCCGATCCAACATTGTCCACTTCACTCGTGCGCTTCACGCACACACACTTATCGATTACATCACAATTCACCACGGAGCTCAACTTGTCAAACGCTAATCGCGTTCACCCACAAATCCAATAGCACACGAGAACGCCATTCGATCGAGCACGTTTATTACACACGAGACAAAAAACGCTTATTTTATATAGGCAATTTTCGTCATAAAGACACTGTCCCTGATATGTCTTTCTTGGCGGTTGCTTCGATATGATATGTCAGTCGATTCCGCAATAAGTGATTCATTTTTAATCCTTAGCCACTACATCCTTGCTTCATAAGACCAACGAATTGGCTGAGCGATTAACGCATCTGCTCAACATAAAGACGGTCCCAAGTTTATATTCTGATTCACTCATAGATATGATGTGATGATGGGCTCAAATGCGAATAAAACTAAAGTCCAGTGCTTCCTTTGGATGGACTTCCCTTTAAAATGTGAGGCAACATGGTACTGATGAGTAGTCTATAAATAAGAATTATTTATCCGAAAACCCAAATGAACAATTTGAGCTTCTTTGACTGACATTGACGAAAAGCATACCGTTCAATATCGGCCGACGTTTTGCTTTACCTCGTGCTTTTGAGGATGATGTCGCTTGCTATCCTTCCGAAACCCGGATTTCCCTTGTAGATAGTTTCGGCACTTGCTGTTCTGTGCTGTGCTTGAAGGCGGTGTTATTTATATAGTCCCAAATCTTGTGATTAGCAGACACCTCCACAATAAAACTTCTATCCCATACTAGGATCGAGTCAAAAACTACCTCATACTTTTTTCTAATCAAGTGGTCAATACTCAAGGGGTTGTGTCTTATTTCTGGTTTTATTAGCACAAAACAGTGGCTGTTCTGAACAAAAAGCTCATTTGAATGCATTTGCATCACGCATGATTTTTTAAGTAGGCAAACACTAGCCTATCTTTTTTTATTCTTCCAACAATTGCGTGTGGCCAATTAATTTTTAGGAATGGTCGATTATTTGATACATGATGAAATAGATGCACAAGGTTAACGAACTGACAAAGAACAACTGTATG
>JACCGJ010007820.1:0-31754 GCA_013407085.1 Atriophallophorus winterbourni
CACACTTGCGTGAGTGTTGGGTCAGCCGGAACTTGCTCCAAAAACACAACAACATAATGCCAAGTTTTGTTAAACAGCGATTTTACTGCAGATCCGAATAACTTTATCGAACGAGTAATCTCGAAACTAAGCCCCATGTCAAATCGATACTGATATGGTTATCGTGTGAAGGTGCGAAGTGCATTAGCGACGAGTGATAATCACGAGCTTTCGTATGATATGCGGAACTCTACCATTTTCCACCACAACACAAGAGCAAGATGCGCCGAAACGACCAACGACAACAATAGCCAACCCACAAAAACTGGGATTCCAGAAGAATTACATTAGAATGCCTCGAGCGACATCATTCTCTATAATATGAGCTGATGGACGTGTTGCTGTTGAACGATATGCAATTTGTCAAGGTCGGTCCAACGACGTGAACTGATCCGGTTGGCATTAAATCGAATAAAAATCACATTAACCGGTACAAGCATATTGTGGAGAGTGATGTGTTAACATGGTTTGCCTATATAAGATGGATGGGTGATAAATAAATATATATTTGAATGTCACTGTTAAATAGGGTTCTTACAAAGAACCACGATGTTCAAATACTAATCACGAAGTGATTCCTGGCCAAGCACTCAAGGCGCTTAAAAAGGACCAATTTATTGTGGTGCGCACATAACAGATGGGGGGTTGTGAGCACCAACATATATCGATGGATGTGTGAGGTTATGTTCCTGTGACCGATTGGAGTTTCCTTGTGTTGTGGGATTTGCGGGTGAACGTGAATAACGTTGACCAACGGGTGTGAAACGCGGGGATAAAGTTACTGTTGCATCATCCAAACTGATGTGAACAACATCATAGATGGTAAGAGAGTAAATGTGATTACACCACGAATGACGTTACGCAATTATCACCTGCCCCATCCCTAGCATAGGATAACAGAACAGAGTATGCAAATGTGGTTTGTGTTTTACGTACACACAGATCACGATTGCTACATGAGATGGAATGATTTGATAAATGTTATGGAATCACAGTTAGTTAAAATGGTCCGATCCGAGCAGCTATGCGAACGTAGTGGTCAACTACCGACGGGTCAGCCAGAGATTCTTTGGCGAATGCTCGTTCAGGCGGTTGGCCTTCCAACAACCGCCGAACCGCCAGTTCAACCTTCTTTCCGCTTATCGTGTACTGGAAACGAAAGAAAAGGCAATACGAAGGCAGTTGAAAATAGGACAAGGCAATTAACACGTATATACGTCCTGTTATGGAATATTCCATCCAAGCCTGGGCACCATGGCTGAGGAAGGATATCGAACTACTCGACAGGATTTATCATCGTGCTACAAATTTGGTCTCCCGGTACAGAAATTTGCCTTTCACGGAGCGAATGTTAAAACTGAACCTACAAGATTTTACCCAACGGCGGATACGTAGTGACCTTATGTTGACCTTCAAAATCCTGCATTCTGTAAACCATCCCCTTAAACACTTGCTAAAGCCCAATGACCTTACTAGAACACGAACACATTCAAAGGCTTTAAGCATTCCGCATTCTCGATTGGATATATGTCGTAATTTTTTCTCCGTAAGAATTTGTTTCACTTGGAACTATTTGCCTGAAGAAATCACACGATCAGAATGTGTTGAGGTTTTCGCTTCCAAACTCGATGAGTTTATGACGAACCATGCGGTATGCGAATGTCCCTATTGATTTTTGAGATATTTTATATTTTTATATGTTCCATATACCTTGTCATCCTATGGTTATTGTTAAGCTCAATGCTTTTTCTACCATACAATTTTCTGAGTTCTGAGTTCAAATGAACCGTGAACCGAAGGGATAACGATTGATTAGTGCTTAATAAAAAGGTTAAAGCGCTTTGGAAGTTTCGACGATGATATCATCTAGTTTGGTCCGATTCTATCTATGTAGTACTAGTATTACTGCAAATCATAACAGTGAGGCATAGCACATAGTGGCACGACACTTGCGAATAACGCTAGCCGAGACTCACGGGAATGTTTGAAACGGCATACATCACTGCTGGTACGAACCGCGGAGAGAGTTGGGAACGGATGACGTGAGATATGGCGCTCTGAAGCTCGGTCGCCAACGGGCCTTCCTCTTCGACCGAGTTTGTGAGCTTTACGAATAAGATGACTCGTTCGTCAGTCCTGTCGCGGTTCGATTGCCCGACGCAAAGCGAGTCAGAGACAAACGGCAAATGTTCGACTGCGGAAGAAATCGCATGGCGATGCAACGCAGTATTGGTGATAAGAATAATAAACTAAGAAGCACATTGTGAAGAGTGCCAATGAAGAAACTAAAATTTCATGATCTTTATTTATACATGGGTTTCTTGACCCGTAAGTGGCTGATTTCACTCAAAATCGGTAGGCGACGACATGGTTATTGATTTGAAGTTTGAAGCCTATTTGCAAGCCATTCAATAAGCGTGAATTCGATGGCAAAAAAATTATCAAAGCACTTTAATTTCATCCATAAATCGTGTGAATAACATAGAAATAAGCGGACTGGACTTTAACGTGGCGCGATGGTTTGTCTACCTCCGTGACCCGTCGAGTTATACTGGGTTGTGTTCTTCCGGCATAAACAAAACCACTCATACCAAGAAGGTTGATAGATACAGGTCGGTCGGCTGCCTTGTGAATAAGGCACTTTAGCCCAAAGCATTGGTCGAGAAACCTGATTGTTCTCCTGTCTGGGCACGTGCGGCCTGGCATTATCTCAGTACACATACCACAATGAGAATCTTTCTCGGATTCTCACGAGTAATCGTCGTATGGCAGTGAAGCACTCGGTACTTGCTACCGGTGTACTGCTCTCCATGACGATTATGGTGAGTATAACAGCGTGCTGAAATGGAAAAGCTTAAAACGTGTGTTTAAAAGGCGGATAAATATACTGCATATCACGCTTAGGATAGACCTTTTATGAAGTTGAGGAGAACAGTAAGTAAACCACAACAGTTTTGAAAGTACTTGAACGAGACAGATTCAGAAAATTTTCTCGGTGGTATATGTAAAGCGCTAAATATCGACAATGTTCATCGTGTTGATCATATCATTTTGTGAGCATACATTGTGACTAACATGCACTAGCAATGAGTCAGTCAGCGGAATAAAATAAGCACCTTGATCAGCTGAAGAAGTGAGATGTGTTTTGTATAGGTAGTGGACGCACTATCGATTAATATCGAATCAAGATCAATCGTGAGTTTAAATTGTGTTTGGTCGACAGTGGGACATTCGTTAGCTCGCTACTTTATAGTTCGTTCGTTAAATACACGAGTTCAGTTACAGTTATGTTCTGTCGAACTCACGGCTGGGCCAGTAGTAGCAACCCACAGATATAACAATGTGCAAGGAAAAATTTCATAATAAGCGAAATTTACTAATCCTGTTCTAGCGCAGTCTGAAGAAGGTTGCTCCACAGCGAAACATAATTGTAAAAACTGTCGCTTCTTGAAGTTACTACATAAAACTCTGGATCCACTGTTCTAAACCCTTACCCTTATTCACACCTGGTTACGCACGATGCGTCAAAGTTTCAATCATAAAAAAACAATAAACTTACTCAAGTTGTAAATTTCTGCACTTCCAAATCGAATACCACTCGGATTTAGCGTGGCGTCACTTCGACCATTGATGGTGACCCCGTTTGTGTCGCTGTGCAGAACGATGAAATCTCCGTGAGCCCAAACATCTGTGCAATTTGCAGCAGAAAGGCACATTGAAACGAAACATTGCTCGAAAAGCATCACACGAAGTGGTGACCACGAAAACAGTGAGGATTTGATAAGGCTGTTGGGCTAGCTTGTTACCACTTGCTATTCGATTATTGCTGCACTTACTGATCGTCTAGCACAGTTGGATCGAGGACTAACGAAGCAGTTCGCACAAAAATGGCAGCATCCTTAAAACAGACAACAGCAGTAATATAGATTGACCTATAGTATACATGTACCAGCCGTGACTTCCAACCAGCCTATTAAACTTCGTTGCACTGTGTCGGGAATGTACACATAACATTGAGATCCGACAGTGTGTGTACACGGTGATATTGTTAAATGGGTGAAATAAAGGAAATATGAGTAAGCGAGGTTAATTGCAGCTTAGTATCAATGGTAATCGATATAGCAAAATAATGACTGACGTGCTCACAAGGTAGTGGTGATGTCCGCGTTGTAAATTCCTCAAGGATTACAGTTGGGTATGATTAACCCAGTCAATAAAGGATCACAAAAAACGATGTGAAACCTTTGACCAAGATATGATTGATATCATAAAGGTGAAGAAACATTTGGCAGATGATTGAGAGTGGTTACAAAATGAAAAATAAAACTCGTTAACAAGCTGTCAAATTACATGAAAGTCGAGTATAATGCGGGATGCCGTGAGATAAAAGAGAATCGATTGCAATTTTCGGGAACCACGAAGCCGCTATACACTAATAATAACGCAGTTTGAGTAGCAATCGCACCTTTGAACTTGGAAAAGTATGCCGCCTGGAACTTTGAGCCATCGTCGTCACCCCAGAATCCGACGGGCATTGACGGAAACGGTCGGGTGATTACTAGATCTCCATTTTGATCCAGAATGGAATTTCCTGAAAACATTAATAGAATATTTAAAAAAATACTCACTCAATCGATAGCTATCAATGAGTACAGAGAAATGTTTCGTGAAATATCACACCAACCTTTTTCATCCCATGATTCGACTGCCATCCCGAGAATTCGACACTGGATTTTTCCCCGGTGGACGGACAATAGAGGGCAACAGCCGACGCAACAACCGATCATGTCTGTTCCACCTGTGAAAAAGTAACGTGCAAGTTACAAAGAAAATCGATAATCTGTGCGTGAGAAAACGTACGCGCCAACGGGGAAGTCTCAAGACTGTCGACGCCCAAGTTTCGATAATCGAACGGAATAGAACCAGTGAGCAATACAAGGAATGGAGATCTACGTGGCTTCTTGAACAGCTGATAAACATGTGCCTTGTATACGGGTTTGCGATCAGCCATCAGTATACAGCACCTATATACATAAACGAGCATGCTCGCTAATTTTCAAACTGTTAGGTGAAACCTGCATTAGTGTCTTACTTATAAAACATGGCCTAAAGAGAATGAACGATTCGAACTGCCAAACTCAGATAGATTAGAGAGTGACTGACCCGATATTGATCCCAACATCACATTGCTCTTGATATCTCGATACACGAAGTCGAATGAACGGGGAGCCAGGGGAGATCCCGTAGAGAGAATGGTGCGCAGGCTGGATAGTTTGAACTGTTTACCTGGATAAGTAGATTGACGAAACGTTATTGAAATTGCTGGTACAAAACGATGGTGCACACAAAGAGAGTTAGAGTGATAAAGCTGTTGTTGTCAGATGCATGAACTTTTCATTTCAGAGGTAAACGATTTGGGTCATCTAAGCGGCTGCATGAAAAGCGTTCAAACGCTGATCTTTTGACCATACTCACGCGTAATCTGGATACGTGTAATGGCTCGGAAACTATCTGTGAGCTATTTACCTCAATCATGTGCGAAGTGCCTACTGCTTAGGGACCCTCAATGGATTTAACAGATTTCGGCTAGATGCGATAATTGTATACCATAGAGTTGTTTGAGCTTGTTGATCAAGACACGGAGAAAATTTGTTTGTACCTGCTTTCGCAGTGAAGAAGTAAGATGTCTCAACCTGATGACGGTCAATAGCCGTAAGCCGGTTGCAGTGTGTAAGTGCAGGGGATGTGAGCATTCTAATAGCTGGTCATTTCCATTGATTTGATCCGTTGACTTCGATTCAGTGTGTGGATCGATCATGTAAAGGTTGATTGTGTCAATCTGATTCTCAGTAACGTTCAGGTATAACTTGGTTTACCACTTATCTAGTGTTTCGAGAGACTTGCACGGAGGTGCAATTGTACTGTTAAGCTAACGCCGTGCTAAAGTGAATTGCCACCGGCAATGAGCTGCATGCGAAACACGCTGAAGTCTCACTGTCATTTCTATTTTATTTTTGGTTCTCATATCTGTCTAGGCCTGGGCAACCTGGCAGGCCTGACCTGCTTGGACCAGGTTTGTGCCTCCATATATACATATCGAGACACACTGAACTTAATCTTCCTGTCTCCACTTGATTACGGCAAACAGCTAGAGACCGGCTGCGGTGCAATTAGCTATCACGGTTTACTCGCCGGTACTCCGTACTAACTATTTTGACGTTTCTGTAGTTTTTTTCCAGCAAATAATCCTGCATGATATCGATTTAATTGTACTCTATGTGAACGGAGTGACAGTTTAATGGCAGGTTAAAATTAGGCTAATTTAACTGCGGTAATAGAAAATCTAAATGCTAACCCACAAAGTGGATAATCTGTGTTTGGTGAACGGTACCAAACATAAAACAAGGCAAAGGTAACAGGTAGTGCTTCAATGCGAAGAGCAAAGCATGAATGTGGAAACTCATGAAACTAAAAATAGGACACCATTTGGGTAAGTCAACGAATACTCAACATACCCGGCTTTACATTGCGATCTTCGAGGACTGCGAGCCATTTAGCGCCGACTCCCAATACCGATATGCTGAACGAAAATTAGAAACCCGTGGCTATCATTCCGAAAAAACTGAAAGCAGTAAAGCAAAGGGTGGGTATCAAAGTAATGTGTTGCTCACATCCCTTACACACCACTACCGGTTTCTGGCTGTTTGCCGTCGTCACGTGGAGACAGTAAGATCAGGTTCAGTGAGCCTTGAAACAGTGGTAAAGTGGTAAACAAAGTTATAACTGTATGCCATTGTTACAACACATTACTTTGGTCATCCATAAGCGCCTTGAGTGCTTGACCAAGAATCACTTTGTGATTCTGTGTCTGAACATCGTGGTTCGTTGTACGAACCATATGTAACAGTGGCATACAAGTATAAAGGTTTGGTATATTATGCAACACGTGGCTCATGTGCTGTTCAACAAGAATTTTCTATCAAACTTGAAAGAAATGTCGGGAAAGCGTTCGTGATTGCCGCACAAACGGAAGCACAAAACTAGAGTCGCGAAAATGTGTGTTCCCTTAGCCAAGGATGACAAACGCTTCCTCGGTGAAACGCATAAAGTTACATAATCGAAAGACGATAGAACGGATTCTTTGTAAAGTGGAAATACAACGTTAGCAACTACCATTCGTATAAAGGAAACGATTTGAGAGACATGGGAAAAACAAAGAAACCCATGAATGATTCTCAATATTGGCAAAAATGCTCGATCGAAGCATAGTACAGTGGAACCCGGGTACAACGAATCTCTGGGAGAGAGTAAAATGTTCGTTAAAAGCGAAATTCGTTGCAAGTAAAACGCGTTGTCAGACGTGATTTTGCCGCCGTTTTTCTGTACACGTGTAAACATTAAAGAAGTGAAGAATGTCTTACCTTTGTGTGTTTCTGCATGCGTGTAATCCATTTGATGAATAGATGATGCCACAGCACACCGATCACATCATTAAATCCAAGTTCATGTTAATAATAGTAAATTTATTCTAAAACAAAGTAGTAAAAACATCTTGCACACACACTGACAGTCCAATATTACGCTTTCATGAAGTAGCTGGCGATGCTCTTTTGTTTAAGTTTTGACTTCGCCATCGCCTCGATCTCTCTCTCCACAAATTCAAGTTCTCTTTTGATGTCTCTTCCTTCTATATTAAAAAAATCTCCTGCAGTGATCAAGAGCACTCCTGGCATCTTTCACAGACGGAGCTACGACTTCTGTGTCACTGTCTTCGTCCGACAATGGCACTGCGGCTGTTCCATCAGTTGTATCAGACTGAGACTGCATCAAATCTTTGACAATTTCTGACACAGTTTGATCACCGGAGGTTTGAATGTTTTAAATAGTTTTACAAAGAAGTAATTTATTTGGGAAATCATGGTGTGTTCGTTCAACCCGAGAATTCGTTGAAAACGAGTTCGTAGTAGGTGGGTTCCACTGTATTGAGGCAAATGAGATTAAGGATATTCCATATAAATACGTCCTGGATTTACATATACAGTGGAACCCACCTACTACGAACTCGTTTTCAACAAATTCTTGGGTTGAACGAACACACCATGATTTCCCAAATAAATTCCTTCTTTGTAAGACTATTTAAAACATTCGTACAACGAATCTGTTCGTCACGAACATTGCCTTTTACGAACACTGTACACGTTCCCGACAGCTATGTTTGTTCAATAAAGTTCATACAAACAACGAACTCGCTTTGTCTTGCCTTTAACACACAACGCTCCGTCAAGAGCGTTGTTTCAGTGGTATCAAAACTCTGCCATGCTCCTACCAAGCTAACAAAAAGCGTGGATGACATCGCAGCTTTTCGAGGAGTATGTTCGAAAGTTTGATCGTCGCATCACAATGGAAAAAAGAAAGGTTGTCCTCCTGATCGACAATGCCCCTGCACATGGGAAAATCACAGGACTGAAATCGGTGAAGATTTATTGTCTTCCTCCCAACACCACTTCAGTTCTCCAGCCATGTGATCAGGGGATCATTCAGAACTTCAAGGTGAACTACCGACAGGCTGTGACTCACCGATACCTACTCCACCTTGCCCAAAAGAAAAAAGAGACGAATTCAAGCTGAACGTGCTAGATACCGTGTTCATCGCTGAGACCGCCTGGAGAAACGTGTCGGAGGACACAATAGCGAATTGTTTCCGACACGCTTCCACATCAGTCTTGGATACTTCCACGCCAGTGCTCGAAAATCCAGAAGGATGGCTCTCTGATGTTCATTTCAAGGAGTACGTGAATTTTGACAATGACATTTAAACCTCTGGTAATCAAACTGTGTCAGAAATTGTCAAAGATTTGATGCAGTCTCAGTCTGATACAACTGATGGAACAGCCGCAGTGCCATTGTCGGACGAAGACTGACACAGAAGTCGTAGCTCCGTCTGTGAAAGATACCAGGAGTGCTATTGATCTCTGAAGGAGATTTTTTAAGATAGAATGAAGAGACGTCGAAAGATAACTTGCATTTGTGGAGAGAGAGAGAGATCGAGGCGATGGCGAAGTCAAAACTTAAACAAAAGAGCATCGCCAGCTACTTCATGAGAGCGTAATATTGGACTGTCAGTGTGTGTGCAAGATGTTTTTACTACTTTTTTTAGAATAAATTTACTATTATTAACATGAACTTGGATTTAATGATGTGATCGGTGTGCTGTGGCATCATCTATTCATCAAATGGATTACACGCATGCAGAAACACACAAAGGTAAGACATTCTTCACTTGTTTACACGTGTACAGAAAAACAGCGGCAAAATCACATGTCTGACAATATGGTATGGTATGAAAGCACAAGCCTGATCCAGGCAAAGTGCCGCACAGTCAGAGACTGCACGTGGGCTAAGATACTGCCAGGTTGCCCAGGCTTAGACAGATAGAAAATAAAGAAAAAAAAAAGAAAATAATAGAATAGAAAAAAATAGAAAATAAAGACGGGTTTAGCTATTGTTGGGTTGCGTAGAGTGACGCGCATACAGTGATGGAACTACATGTCTGACAATGCGTTTTACTTGCAACGAATTCCGCTTTTAACGAACATTTTACTCTCCCCCCAGCGATTCGTTGTACCCGGGTTCCACTGTATATCTTTCTAAAAGGGACACCGGTGGACGATTGAGGAAAAAATCATCGCATTAATATTTTATGTAACAGTATGCAAGCATTCATCCGTAATTATGTACCGTTTGCTTAAACATTCACGTAGAGCTGAAATATATAAATAGTACATAAAAAATTTCCGAATGAATCTTCTGATTCAATCCAAATCCATTCAAGCTCGATGGAGAAACAAACAAAACATTCCAAGTAATTCTACCCATCAGGATGGCAAAATGGTTGGTTCCTGTCCATTATGTCAACGTCATGATTCCTTATTTTGATTAAAAACAATTTTGTTAGTCAAATTTCATGACCACAGGATACAGATAGTCGAGCCCTAAAAGGTATCTTCGTGGTCATTCACGATCGTGGAAGGTGAAATCACAAGCGCCAAGTCAGACAAACGGCGGCGCCGTCTGCGTACGATCTGATTGACGTACTCGAGACTGTTGACCATTGACCACAGATTCCCATCAAACGGGCATCCTTCGTAAAGCACAATGCCGGTTCCAGAGGCCAACGCCGAAACCATCCAGTTCCACATCATCCAACCGATCTGCGAGGAATGGAAACCGCAAACGCGATCGAGTCAGTCTGTAAAGAACTTGGTGCAGTGAAAATCACTAAACGATTTATAATGTGGTATGATGGTATGAAAGCACAAGCTTGATCGAGACAAACTGCCACACAGTCAGAGACTGCACGTGGGCTAAGATACTGTCAGGTTGCCCAGGCCTAGACAGATACGACAGAAAATAGTATAGAAATGGTAGTGAGACTCCAGCCTGTTTCAGCATGCAGCTCACTGCCTCTGGCCAATCAATTTAGCACGGCGTTAGCCACACAGCACAAATTACTGCACAATTGCACATCCGTGGTTAGTCATGTCCGTCAGCACCATATTCGATTCGGTTAATGGAAACTGTGGCGTCCGCCGCTGCTGGCGCGGGTGATAGATATGCGAATCATTTTGAAACCATCACATGGCTTTGGCGTTAACCCGGTTGAATCGTAAAGTCTTTTCTGTCAACAGTCGTGTTATGCTAATTCTTTTTGGATGCGACGAATTGCTACATCCCCCCATCTCAAATAACAAACATCGGGCGAATCGTATTATGGCTCAACTGTTACCCATATAGGCAATAGTATATATACTACAGTATTTATATAGTATATATGCTTTGAAAAGAACTTGGAATGACGTGTAAGTGCCATCGTTGTAAGAAATTCCCTTGTAACTCACGTTTGTCAGATACAACAGACGATCTCCACGACGAAGATCACAATGGAATTGATGCTCACACAGGTGCTTGATCAAGGTTCCCTAGAAAGAGACGAAATCGGTGAATGTAACACGGAATCCAAAAACAAAATCCACGCACCATTAAATCTAGTCAAACTTACTCCAGCAGAATGGATGATGCATTTGGGAGGACCGGTTGTTCCAGAGCTGAACAGGATTGCCACAGGATGGGAAAACGGCAATTGCGCAGGTTTCAAATGTGGAACATTGGAGGACATGTCGAGCAAACTCTTCAAGGACAAGCTAAATGGGACAAGGATAAAACAACGAAAATCTTTCATGATATGTGGATACATGGGTACGCGGCAATACTGCAGAAAATGACCTCCATATTACAAACATAGTGAATTCTGCGCAAGTTTACTAAATTATGAGATAGATTGAGGAAGAAGAAAGCTTCATCTCAAAATGTTTGAAATTTCAGATTCAGGCTAATGTTAAAAGAACACAACGATTTTCTTACAAAATACACATAAAATCGCAGAAAGTGTGCACATAATATTATTGAAACGCTCCGATGATGTAAATATTTTAGCATATTCACACATGACAATTTCCGCCCCTCTGATTTTAACACGTTTGTTAATACAGTGATGAAACTTCGTATTATAACAGAGACCTCCGTTATCGGAGGTCGAATCAGTGCCAAGTTAATAATAAGAGCAGGGATAAACGGAGTCAATTGGAAAGGTACGCTTCTAAAATCACGGTACCTTTCCATAAGCTGACCAGCTATATCAAGCTTTTCAAAACGTCCCCAGAGTGAATAGGACATGGTAAGGTAGACAGCAAGGGGACATCCGAAGCAAGCATCTTATGCAAAAGAGAGTTGTACCTCGAGCACCTCAGACTGCAGTCCGTAGTTCGACACAGAGAATAAGAGACAACCGTTCAAAATATTTCTCAGCCGTTGAAATTATTGATTGATTTTGATATTGCTACCGTCGTCATTGAATAATGATGTATTTGAGATTTCAATCACAATGTGCACAATCATTGTTGGGACACGATAGAACAGCCATGTAGGCGTACTTGGGAGAAATGAACATCGAAAAAGAACATAACGAGATACTGCTTGAAACTTTTTCCCTGTTAGAACCAGCGCTGGACAGCCTATGGTCTGCGGCAGCCATTTTTCTGACTATTATCGGTACCTATTCTACACCTGGGTAAGATGTAAAATTAAGATGACGCGTCGTACCAACCTATTCCAACAATGGCATACAAGCACAACTTGTTCTCCGTTCTTCAACTGTTTAAAGTGGATGCGGATCGTGATCCTACTGTCCCTACCTGATGAGTGAAAAAACAGCACGAAACAGGCCGTGGCGTGCATGCAAATGAGCATTGTTATAAGACGACGCATGTTCCTAAAAAGTGCACCCGCGGCTAACACGGTGCTAAATTGATCGGCTACCTGTGGTGAGCTGCATGCTGAAACAGGCTGGAGTCTCACTACCATCTCTATTTGCTTTCTCATATCTATCTAGGCCTGGGCAACCTGACAGTATCTTAGCCCACGTGCAGTCTCTGACTGTACGGCACTTTGACTGGATCAGGCTTGTGCTTTCATACATACATACATACCGGCGGGTGGGTTTGCACCTGACACCAGCTCAAAGGCTTCACGTAATTATTCAGTTTAGAGTTAAGGAGGTTATGAATTCGCTAATTGTTATTAATAGTCACCTCCGACGGCATTAAATTACCAGAGGAAACGCCAATTATGAAAGCCTCCGGCGTCACGTCTTAGTAGAGCATGTTTGTACGAGAAAGAACAATAGTTAAGTCTGTCATGGCTTAAATTAAGCGATGGACATTCGAAGTAAAACAAAGCTTTAACTCAAGTCACATAAAAATTTTACCGTTACAAGCAATGTTATGTTAGGTTGATGCTCTGGATAACAGTGAGTGGATTAGGAATTCAAGACATCCAACTGTGCAATAAAGAGGGATGTTATACTAACACTTGTCTCCTAGGTTCGTACGATTTACTCATTTAACGAGACCGGCAAATCACCCCTCTAATCAGAGTGTCCAAACCGTAGAACTCGATAGGAACGGTTGGACGACCACAACAGATGTTGCTGGCTCCTTCGCAATTGGTCGGGAATATGACACTACACAAATGTGCCAGTCTGGAGAAACATTCATGAAGGCTTAATCGCGATCGGTCAAACGGTAGCTCAGTCCGTAAAGCGTGAGACTACAATGGTGAAGGTTCTGGGTTCGAATCAGACCCGAGACAGGATATGCACTGCTGATGAGCTCAAATAAGAGCGAAACTCGAGTCCAGTACCTGTGATAAACATTGTGAATATTTCGAAGGACTTGGTACTGATGAGTAGGTGCCAAATATAACGAATGCTAATGTTAGCTGCACAATGGAGCTCAGGCAGGAGCAACATAAAGTCTATAGAACGATCGGATGTGGCAAGTTGTTGTACAAACAAACGAGTGAGATCTCAGGAATGAGAATGAAGTTGGACGAGGGTGACGTTAAGATTACGATGAATATTTAATCACGTAATATTGCTTTGATCTTTGTGTTTCCCACTTCTCGATAAAAAGTAAGCAAATGAAAATGATATTAAAGTATTGTGGTGCTCACATCCCCATCCCTTATTTGAACATCGTGCTTCTTTGTAAGAACCCTATATAACAGTGGCATACAAATATAATTTTGTTTGAAAATGATACTGTTCATACTGCTGTAATCCTTCCGTTCAGCGATAAAAGAGAATATTCGTGCCTCAGGGTGTGGATGCTGTTCGCCGAGCTTGCATAATTGTTGTTGGACGTTTCGTTATCCAGTAAACTAGCCACAAAAGACATGTGTGAGAATTTATCGAAGCGTGGGACTCGACAACGACCTCAGTTAATAAGAACGTTCAATTCTCTGTAACCTATGGTCCAATGAAAAACTGATGGCAAGGAATGTAGATTATGAATTCGGACAAACCCCCAAAATAAAGCAAATGGCAAATCACTTCGAAAGAAGCTTTGTTGATGATGTCGTTTAGTTTGATGACGATACGTCAAACAACAATAACGTAAACTCGATCAGGACCATTCGAACCAATCCTCCCGTTCTCATGGATCACAGAAAATAACGACAGTCTCCAGCAACACAAACAGAGATACTCATCATCATCACCATCGACAGTGCTGGATCGATAACCCGTGTTGATGCTTCACTGTCACGCAAACATGATGATGATAATATTTCTGGCTCCACCGGATAATCGCCAATCGCTAGAGGCCAGTCGTGGTGTGTAAGTGCGGGGGTTCTGAGCAGCACTAAACACCTATCACAGGATAAAGCGCATGCGTCACTGATAGATGCAAACTCTAATCAAGTAGTGTAAAAAATAACCTTAAACAACAACAGGCAACATAAAAAGCACCATGTTGAATGATCAGACGTATAGCGGCATGCCAAACTGACCTGTATGAATTAACACTCACGTAGCTTGCCAATCGGTCTTCGGCTTGATCCCTCAACGACAAGTACTCTTTATCACGCACAATGATCGGCTCGCCGACAGCCTTATCGCGAGACATTGGGCCGTTCGATGAGGAACTAGGGAAGGTTTCCACATACGGGACAAGAACCACGTGTTGTGTGATTCCATGCAATCGAGTCATCATCGTGGCAAGCTTATCGGTTTGGTCGAAGGTTTTACCACGATAGACTGTGTGTGTTGCCGCAAAAATGACCTTGGGCTGGGTCAGCAACAGCCTCTGAACAATACCCTGGTGAGAATAAAGCGTAGATCGCAGTTTACACACCAAAAAATGAATGTGTGAAAAGGGAGCTGGATTTGTTCCAGAAAATCATCGAAGCGTTCTCATTCGCATGAGAGTCATCGTGACAACAACGAACAAATCAAGTTGAGAGACGCCGGGTCCACTCACTTGGACGCCAAAGTCCGGTGCTGCGGAACACCAAATTGCACCGATATACGCGCAAGCCAAGTAGCAAATAACCGCCTCCATACAATTCGGAAGCAAACCTGAGTTGTGGGCAAAACAAACGGAGTATGTGAGGAAAATATAGCTTTTGTAAGCGTTGTTGGATAAGTAATAGAGGCAAGCTGTGTTGCTAAGCTCGTCAGCATAATCACGAAGCACAAGTCTGGAGCCAAACAGAGTGCCAAGCAACATGAAACAGCAACAGCAGATACGCAAACGCGTAAAAACCATGTGATTATGTGATTTTCCAATTTATTCTTTTTTATCAATCATAATACAACAATGTCGGATAAAAATACAATACATCAATTAAAACACACTGGTGCCACTGAAATCAGATTGCAGTAATATCGCGTAGGGGTTCTAACCACTTATTAGGTAGATCTTTTGGACCCCATACAGGCAAACAAATACATCCCACAAAGCCTAGCGCCTGAAATGGTTAACAGGCCGTTTCTCTCACATTCTATCAGGCTTTGCGAACAAAGCGCGGTATGGTGAACGGTGTTGAGGCATTCGTAAAACGTGTCCCAACTATCGGAAACGAGCAGGCCTCAGCATTTCTTTCATTTCGGGGCCTCATGGTCCTAACACCCGCTCGCAGACATCAATATTTGTAACACGTTGCTGCCACCCCTACGCAACAAAACGGGGCTACTACGGTGGGAGGCAATAGCATGCAGCATACATAGAAGCAGCACATTGTTTAATCACGAGTACCATTACAGCTTAAGAATGCGTGAGTTAAGGGTTTGCGCCTCTGAACACATAGCTCCGAAGTGTGCTTTTAGGCAGGGCGTTATTGTTACGAAAAAGTGGTTACGTCACGAGAAAGTTTAACACCCTTGAAAAACACTTATGAAAAATCCTTTTGATTAAAAGATGCGTCTTATAGAGAAAACAACAAATTCAACTCAAGAAATTAAAATGCAACACTGACTTGAAATTTACACTCAAACAGCTGCTTTCTGATCATGTAAAAGGGCTGAGTGATGTATTTTATGGATCTAGCGTCGAAAAATCTTGGGTTTGGTCAACGAACACAATTGTGATTTAGGAACGGTGATTTTTCAATCCTTCAAGCGCCAACAGCATGAGATGTTGGTAGCTCATGTTCAAGCTCAAACGGACAACCAATCCCGATATTGTGACTAACGTATTCATCGGCCTGAGTTTTATTGAGCGTGTTAAAAAGAAGATCAGTCTCCGAAAAACTCCATATACCTGAAAACAGCTGGTCACGTCGGAATAAGGACTACAATTTTGTAATTCTTCATAAAATGCGTCCTTGGATGCATCGTCGGTGGGCATGGTAGGCGCGTAAACAGACAAAACACTCAGGTTGACCGGTTTTCCACGGAAACGCATAACCAAAATTCGTGGTGAAATGGCTTCCCATAACGTTAGGGCATTTTGAGCCTTCGCATCAAGCGCAATCGCAACGCCGTGTAGCCCGGAGTTGTCAGTGTGTCCACTGTGGTACAACCAGTAGGAGATGTCTCTCCCTGGAATCTTGATACGAATGCAGCCAGTGCCCGGGATTCTTACCTCCGACAAGCAGCCTATACTCACGCCATAGTCGCAGAGACTGCGCATCGTGATGCATTGGCTACCGGGATCGAGAAGCGTTCTGACATTCCAACATGAGATAAACAACGGGGAGCGGGTAGTAAGGGACCCAGCTTGCTTACTTTTCACCCCAGCCGCTGGGAGAGCATGAGGCGCGTCGCGTACCGGGAACGCCGTAGCATTAGCATTAGGTTGTAATAGTTCGGGATTCATGAAGTGTCTTGGGAATTTGGGTACAAAGCAGCGTCCCCAGCACCACTCGGCGTTTGTTCGAGTCAACTTCTCTAGCCTTTGCACAACCAAGTGCGACCTGCAAGGCAGCAGGGAGTTGACAGAAAGAGGTGGTGTGCACCAACTAACCGTCTACGGAACTCTGCTCCAGATTTTTCCTCAGGGTTTTCTCCCGAAGCCTTTCCCGCGATTGGGTATCCCGCAAGGCAGCGGAGGTTTAAAATAAGGGTTTTTCTTCCCCTAGATGAAATGCCTTCCCAGGCTAACGAGCTCCATCTGCCCGAAGCAAACTGGTTTTCAGGCGCCAGTCACTCGCCCTCGCCCCTTCTCCTGTTGGTAGAAGCAGTTCCGCCGGGCTCAGAGAGCCACTCGTGCAGGCCAGAAGCTGGACTTGGTTGTCAGAGGCTATTTGAGACGCACGCTCATGTTCAAGCTCAAACGGACAACTAATCCCGATATTGTGACTAACGTATTCAGCGGCCTGAGTTTTATTGAGCGTGTTAAAAAGAAGATCAGTCTCCGAAAAACTTCATATACCTGAAAACAGCTGGTCACATCGGAATAAGGACTACAATTTCATGAAAAGTGGTGTCTACAGAAATCGAGACCCCTCCAATTGTGTGATCGTCACATCGAAATTCGTACAGGTTGCAGCATTGGATTGCAAAAGTGGTGAACCATTACAATGAGCGTACCTGCCACGCGATCTCCAGAGGACACACCAAGATAAACGAGTCCTTTGGCAACGGCCTGGACCTGTTCTGCCAAATATTTAAAAGTTAACGAGAACACCACGGGTTGCTGCTCGCCTGAAAGCAAAGAAATCCCATTTGGATGAAAAATAAGCAAACAGAGAATAATGGACACACACGAAACATGTAGCGGACAAGGTATCGCGCAACTCACAGAAAGCCATCAAGGCAACATCATCGGGCGCGCCACCGGATAAAACATTCTCTGTGTAATTCAGCTGACAGCCTGGAAACCAAATGGGGACTTGGGACATTTTCGCGGTGCAGTCAATAGCCTGATGTAAAAAATAGGATGCCCCTAAGTAATTTTAATGAAAAATAAACCCATCAATAGTACATGAATGCCAGTTTAGCGAGCTGTGTAGACAACAATTATTCCAAAGATGCATACACATGTTGAAAAATTTATTATTTAAAAATGGAAAAACTATTTAAAGTATCAGCGTTGCTCACATCCCCAACACTTATTCTACAGCCGGTTCCTGGTTGTTTTTCATCATCAGATGGAGACAGTAAGATTATGTTCCGTGAGTTTCAAAGTCTAACTTTGATTAAAGTATCATTTTTATTGCCCGCCATGATTCCAACATGGCCGACATTACAAAGCAATGCCATCATGAAAAGATTACCTTGGTACTTCAACGCGTTCATGCTCAACGGCTTCTCTTTATTCGGCAACTGTTGCACAGTTCACCGTGTACATTTCGCCTTTCACTTAACGCCATAACAAAAAAATTCTAGCGGTGTGACGTTTGGTGAGTGGGGAACGTATTTAAAGCAAAAACACTTCGCTCAATTCACCTGATTGAGATCTCGCTCAAAAAGGATCTAACATCGTAGTAGTTGTGTGAGGTCCCCCATCTTGTCGAATAAAACTCCTCAAACACAGGGTCTTTTCGAACTCTTGGCATGGAAGATTGTTGAAACAATTTTCTACATTTTACGAGACCCGGATAACGGTAACAAAATTTGTATCGTTAGTCTCCTGGTGCGCTGTTTAACGCACACAATGACGCAAGAAATTGACGGCGCCAGCCGAGTAAATAAGGTAGCAGCCCACTAACACCAAACTGATGAAATCTATTGCTGTTTTGATTCGGGTGAGTTTTACTCAAGTGAGGTCTCAGATGCAAGTTCAACGTTCATTCCCAAATCAATACGTGAGGCAATAAAGATCGTACACTTATTCGAACGGTACCTTTTCGGGCGCGACTGAACAGCAGACACGTGTGTAACGAAAAACAGACATCCAGAATTGATCCAACTGCTCGATGGACCACTTATGCAGCCGTTCATATTGGCCACCGAAATCCTCGCCGAAATCGGTTTCAATCGACTGAATGAAGCGTCGCAAGTGATGGCCAAACTCTGGTCCCGGGGTCCAACAAATTGCTTTGGTCATTTAAGCTGTAAATCGAATAACATTAGAGTGCCTTGTTCAGTAAATAACATTGAAATAAGAAAACAAAGTTGTGGAAGTGAATGTGTATTTCAAATATAGAAAAAAGAAGTTTATCCAGAAAATTTGTAGCCCGATTGAAAATTGGGTGGGTTCGTGTTTCCTTTGGGAAAGTCGTAGAGGAGATAACCGATAGCTTGTTGCAATTGTCTCGGGTCCATGGCTGCAACAGATAACGGCGAATAATTAATCGGGGCAAAATTGTGGAATCAGAAAGAAAAGCTGGAACAAAACGAAAGCGTGTAATGCGACACAAATCGGTTTCGTGTTCATTATGACCATTAATAACATTAGTGTTGAAAATAGCAATATTAAAAAGGTGCTAGTTCCACTGTCACCGAGAATTTGAGTGAGAATACTGGCCACCAGAAACAATGCACGTTCCATTTTACCAAACACGTGATTGCCAGCAGCTGATAGCATCTGTAACAACTGTTTTGCTGGACCCAAAATACAATTGACCTTGACACATTTTCCGTCCACGCATGCTCGGTGACTGCTCTTCTGTATCGATGTGCACGTTTTAGCTGCCGCGATAAAATCTTCATTGTCCTGTGCGTTTTCTCCTAACTTCGTGGTACGTTATTGTAGTATTCATACTACTACAAATTGGTGAGCCTTATATACACGCATCCTTCGTGTATTTTCCGATAAGTCAATTTTTCCCGAATCAAATCGGCGTTATTTTTAGGTAATTTTAATTCATATTATCGTGCGTTTTCGCATCGTTTTTTTCTATCGTGTTTGCGGTCATAAATTTTTTGTTGCCATATCCTGTTTATCATGAGCGACTCTAAACGTTATACTCGTCTCGACGGTCACCACCATACCCAGTTTTATTCCACAGGACCGTGAATATCGGTTTTACTTCTTAGAAACTGAATGTCGCTGATGACTCGGTCATGTTTTCACTGTTAACTCATCAACTCCCCACTGATACGTTGATGCAGGTACGCGACGCAGTCCTGGCTGTCCTCGAAGGTGACCACTACCGTAGCAACCGTTATTTCCCGCACTGTTCCGTCTGAACAATCTAAGCTGCACCAGCTGTTCGGTAAAAATTCATCTGCCATACTGATGGAGATGTGCCGCTTGTTGGAGACATCGCACATAAACGAGTCGTTATTGAAGCGACTCCCTGAGTACGTGCAATCCATATTGGTTGCTGCGAAAAGTACTCAAATGACTGAACTAGTGGAAATGGCGGACTTCACATCCGTGCATATCAGTGAAAAACGGAGTAAAAGTTATCGAAGTCACAAAACTAAATCCTCGAAACACGCGTAGCGAAAAGCTTAGGGTGGGTTCACATTACAAGGACAATAGTTAGTATTTCGAGTAGGAATAGACAACACTTACGATCGGCACCGCACTCGCGCAGCGACGCAACGAACGAATCGTTCTGTCGCAGTTCACTGAACAAACTGCGCTCGGAAAGTTCTTCCACATTCAATTTGTGATAAATCAACAGCGTTTGTTCACACGTACTATACACCAACACCGGTTCATTCCGACCGGGTTCAACGGCATACCAACCGGTGCAGAAGGCTTGACACGACTGGCCCAATGGAAAACGAAGGATTTCTTTATGTTCGTTGAATATATAAGTCGTCCCATCCCACGCACAAACACAAACGTTCTCAGAACCGTCGTGCTAAAAAAAACGTTACCAAAAATGAAACGATGATGTGAATCGAAAGGCCAAAATAAATATAATGTTTCATGCGAGTATGATGGTATGAAAGCACAAGCCTGATCCAGGCAAAGTGCCGCACACCCAGAGACCGGACGTGGCCTAAGATACTGTCAGGTTGCCTAGGCCTAGACAGATATGAGGAAGAAAAAAGAACAAGAAATACTGAACACTGTGGTCTTATCGAATAGTTTACAAGATTTATTGCTCGTGGTCCAAAAAAATGTAAACGACTGAAGCCTTATTCCCGCAGCTCATTTTGAGGAGCTTTCCGAGAAACGTACTGTGTCAAGCATTTCTAGATACTGAGATTCCATACCCGAACAAGTTAAGTTAATGCCACTCGAAAATCGTGCGCACCGAGTTAATCAAAGTGTCACTAGTGTGAAATGAGTTGCAGCGGTTCGTCTAGGAATCAGCAAATCAAAGTAGGTCTTTCAATAAAATAATATTATCGGGGGGTGGGGTGGGGTGGGAAACGTACCGTCAGTTTCAGTTTTGAAAGGCCGAACAACTCGCCCCGAAAATGTAACTGAACGCACCATACAACGCGTTTCGTGTCCTCCCGCTCACTCGGATCGACCAACAGGACGGTGCCGTCTGCCATGCAGATGGCCACCACCGAACGCCCCGCTTGCGACTTGACATTACCGATGAGTCCCGAACGAGCATCCGAATTTCGCGTCGTTGCCACATGAGGAGGGTAGTACAAAAGCGTCGGTCTGTAGGAAACGAACCAAGGTTACATGTGAAATGCAAAAATGAAAATGTTGGGGGGGCACGTAGCTACCATCATGGCCCTGTCACTGTGCATTCACATCTGAAACCTTAGTCATTTGTTTGCAGCATGGCGTCAGTCGCACTGGGACTTGGGTGATGAGTGAGGTACCTCCACTAAAAATAGAACCGGGCGGTGTTCTCCTGGGTTCATTGGATGAATTTCAATGGAGCGAGATCCACTTGCTTGTGGGTGCGGTTTTTCAGCCGATCGGTGTATCAGCGAAATCGCAAGCTTCGATCCCGGCGACTGCACGTGGACTAAGATACTGTAAGCTAACTCGATAATTCATCGAACGTCACCCACGAGTAAAAAAAGAAAACAAGCTACCGCTGGTCACATTCTTCAAACTGTTTCTAGTCCTTCCATTCCATTTTCAGACCCAGCAGCAGACACTACCAAGCTGTAAGCAATAGAGCATCCGGCGTATTGCATTTGAAAAGCACACCTTTGCATGTCCCAGGGCTTAAACACAAGAAGATGGTGACACAGAGATCAACGGGTTGCATAGGCGTTGTTGTCGTCGTGTAGCGGTATATTAGAGTCTATAATCCTGAACGCGTGCACAAAAGTGAACATCGATTCCGATGTAAGGAATGCTATCACCATCACCTCCTTGATTTCACTTTATTGCGCTCAAAGATAATTATGAAATCACAAGAATGATCCAGGCAAAGTGCCGCATAGTCAGAGACTGCACGTGGGCTAAAAGATACTGTCAGGTTGCCCAGGCCTAGACAGATAAGTAAAAGTAAAATCGCAATGGAAGTGAAACTCCAGTGTGTATTCGCGTGCACCTGATTACCGGTGGCAAATCAATTGAGCACGGTGTTAGTAGCATAGCACAAAAGTACTACATGGTTGCATATCCGCAAAACTGTACGATAAAACTGATCGTAGAGAGCAAATCGAAACGTCAGAGGAACAGATCACTCTCAAATTTTAAACGAGAAAAAACCGTAACTGAACGACTTCAATAATTAAAGCGCCGTTGCAAGCGCATCTTGATGCAAACAACAACACGGCACGGCCATGTCTACAAATCTGAAATACATAAGGGTCTATACACGTATGTATACATGAAATCACAAGCATGATCCATGCAAAGTGCCGCATAGTCAACGACTGCATGTGGGCTAAGATACTGTCAGGTTGCCCAGGACTAGACAGACACGGAAACGAAAATAGGGATGGAAGTGAAACTCTAGTGTGTATTCGCGTGCAGTACATTACCGGTGACAAATCAATTTAGCACGGTGTTAGCTGCCGACACAGAATTGCTGCATGATTGCACACAAGTGAGACATATGGGTAGCCTTAAACAAAGTAAAAATGCATGAAAAACGTGCAGTGAGCAATCTCCATAAAACAAATGGCGGAAACGCAGAAAGAGAACGTGCCTATAACAGATTAAAATGCTGCAGTTTTTTTCGTAAAAGAAGTTCATGTCAGTAAAAGCACGCGTAAGTAAATGTGTGCGTGAACAGCTTACACGATATGTTCTTTGTATTTTTCAAACTTTCTTTGCAGCACCGTAAATCCCCCGCCCGGCTGAGAAGCGATCAACTGTGAGAAACGAACATCAACATTTATTAAGAATGAATAATTATGACCGTACTTTGAGTTTGAATAACACTTGATGTGCCCATAGCGCGGTGTGATAGCGACTCATCTGGCTATACTAGATGATGCTCTCCGAGCACAGTCATAGGCACTCATACCACAGAAATGGGTAGATAAGGTTAAGGTATGAAATCAAAGGGTGCATCAGGGTGCACGGATGTGCAATCGTGCAGCATTTCCGTGCTGCACGGCTAACATCGTGCTAAATTGATTGGCCAACGGTAGTGAGCTGCATGCTGAAATACGCTGGAGTTTCGCTACAATTTCTATTTCTCCCTCATATCTGTCTAGGCCTGGGCAACCTGACAGTATCTTAGCCCACGTGCAGTCTCTGACTGTGCGGCACTTTGCCTGAATCAGGCTTGTGCATTCATTCATTCATTCATTCATCAGGCAAAGTGCCGCTCAGTCATTGACTGCACGTGGGCTACGATACTGTCAGGTTGCCCAGGGTTAGACAGATATTCGACGAAAGATAAGGTGAACATTGTTTGCTCGTTAGGTTTTTAATAAAAGCTTTTGAAAAGAATTCTATCTGTTCGCAAGTCTGGACATAGATGACCTGATAATACACCACCCCATATGAAAGCAAACCAATTCCAAAGAGCGTCAGCCGTTGTCACGATGCACAGCATGGTGAAAAACTGAAAACTAGCTACTCCTATTTCACACTGATCCAACTATTACTAGTCCTTCCTGGCTGTTTACACTGCTGCTTCGATGTGAATTTCCAGTCAAGAGCCGAACTGAGCAAACCCAAGCATTCTGTTTAAAAGGTCATGGTTACTTTTGAACCCAGAACTTACTGACTATCCGAAATTAGAAACAAACAAGAGTTTCGTCTGCTCGTATGCTCTTCTTCGCAGAAATGCTCAATTGGTAATAACCATCTTAACAGAGTATTTTATGAGCTGCTCGGGTAGTTCCTCAGCTACCATCCTAAATCAAGCAGGTATTGGCAGAGTCACTGATTGTTTGAATACATTACAATAGTAAGACTAAATGTTGGCTCTAACCTACAATCTCGCAACAAATATCTGTAAATTGTAGCCACTTAAGTCCAAACGAATTGTAGCTCGGTTGAGGAAAGGAACATGTTAAGCGTGGCGACCATTGAATGGAAATCAGCTTTCGACCCGATTTGACGAAAGTAATATCGGTGCTCGTTGGAGCTAGGAAACGTAACGGCTCCGTTATCGTAAACAGTAGTAATATATTTTAAAAAAAGACTAACCGACGGGGTGGATTCGCCCATGAAATGAGTGTCAATTCGATTAACCTGGAACGAAAAACGGCAAAGCAACGAGAGAGAAAGCAAAGCAATCGTAGAACAAGTGTTGATTTGTCACGAAATGTAATTTCAATAAAATCTGACTGTGATTCGGATAAATAGGTAGTTCCCCTATATGCGGAAACCGGTAAAGCGCTTTTAGCCGGCGTGGCTGGTGCTCTGTTATTGCCACTAGTGACGATAATAAGCGTAGATTTCCAGAATGAAGCATTATTTAAGTAGCAACATCCAAAGGTTGTCATAGCCGGTTTCGGGTGGCAGGGGGAGAAAGCTCCCACTGTTTATAAAAGCTCCCATATGGATGCGTCTAAATAGCCTCTGACAACCAAGTCCAGCTTCGGCCTGCACGACGCTGGCTCTCCGAGCCCGGCGGAACTGCTTCTACCAACAGGAGACAGGGGCGAGGGCGAGTGACTGGCGCCTGAAAACCAGTTTGCTTCGGGCAGATGTAGCTCGTTAGCCCGGGAGGGCATTTCATCTAAGGGAAGGAAAACCCTGATTTTAAACCTCCGCTGCCTTGTGGGACACCCGATCGCGCGAAAGGCTTCGGGAGAAAACCCTGAGGAAAACCTGGAACAGAGTCTGGTAGACCACCTCTTTCTGGCAACTCCCTGCTGCCTTGCAGGTCGCACTTGGTTGTGCAAATGCTAGAGAAGCTGAGTCGAACAAACGCCGAGTCGTGCTGGGGACGCCGCTCTGTACCCAAATCCCCAAGAGCCTTCATTGAACCCGACTCATCCTCCAGGGGGCAGATAGTCGCAACAAAGTAAAGTAAGTAAGTAGCACAGCCCTGGAGCGAATGGAAGCTGATCAACGTGCTACTCGCTTTGATGACAAAGGGCAGATCAGCAACATTTGTGCAAATTTAATTCTCCATGGTCGCTCGTTGGATTTTATTAAGGATACAAGACAATGCAATGAGACAACGTGGTTGCTGTTTACTAGCGTCAACAATCAACACCGCGGAGGTAAACAGTATATATGCATGTACGTATGAATTAAAACACAAACCTGATCCAGGCAAAGTGTAGCACAGTCATAGACTACATGTGCGGTAAGATAATGTCAGGTTGCCCATGCATAGGCAGATATGAAAATGAAAATAGAAACAGCAGTGAGACTCCAGAGCGTTTTCGATTACAGTTAATCGCCAGTGGCAACTCAATTTAGCTGCGCAGCACATCATTACTGCACGATTGTACATCCGGGCATTAAACAGTAAAACGGTTTGCGAAAGCTCGGAAATACGAGCGGTGAACTCACTTGTCCAGCCAATTCCCACTTGATTGCGACTATAAACTGTCCGAGTGATTGAAGTGGTGATCCACCAGCATCTGTATCGCTAAATGATACCGCGGCATCCGAGCACCACACGTAAAGGCGTACCACCCGATCGGAATAAGCGACTGCAAGTTCGCAAGTGTTATCTATCAACGATATCAGCAAAACGGAATGAATGAAGTCGGGAAAATAAGACTGAGTAGTAGGGTAGTAGGTCATAAAGTAATAATTGTGAGAATCCAAAAACTCTTTTCAAGATAAGAATTGTAACCTATCTGACTGTACAGTCGATATACAAAGCAACTTGATGTTCATGGTGAACAAACAGCAATTTGTTAAAAATGGGTTTAATAGCCTTGTGGATGTAGATTTTGATCAGCATTACCAATAATATCAAATTAAAGAGGTCAACTTTTCGTAAACTGACATGAGAAGAGAAAATTATCATCCTGTTTTTGTTATCCGTGAAATTTTCTAATACGGCATTCAATGTCAACAAATGAATAGCATATAATGAACCAATGAAAATTCGCCAAAACTGTTCACCAAACAGGTCAGCACCAACTGAATAAGTTTTGTGGATAATATCATTAGGTTTATCAACTTCATGAGGAAGTAAAAAGAACACGAAATGGTAGTGAGACTCCAGCCTATTTCAACATGCAGCTCACTACAATTGGTCAATCAATTTAGTACGGTGTTAGCTGGACAGCGGTGACTTGGTCATGTCTATAGAATGGAAAATGGTCGTATTCCGAAAGATCCACTCTATGGTGAGTTGCAATTAGGAAGTCGACCATTGGGCAGACCGCACTTGCGGTACAAAGACGTTTGCAAAAGAGATATGAAAGCTCTTGGCATCGACCCGTCGAGTTGGGAAGAACTTGCTCTTGATCGCTCACATTTGAGGCATTCTGTAAAGCGTCGTCTGCAAGCTGGTGAGGAGCAGATACAGCTCTTGGCTGCTGAACGCAGATCGCGCCGCCAGCGTGCAACTGATGCAATACAACCGAGATCTAACTTTCGTTGCCAGCGCTTCGGAAGATATTGTTCCTCCCGAATCGGACTGTTTAGTCATTCCAAAAGGTGCACAACATGCACTTTCGCGCGATTGTGATGTACATCCATGGTCGACATCGACCGAAGGAGGCCAACAACAACAGCTGGACAGCACGAAGTACTGTACGATTGCACATCCGTGCACATTGCGCATCCGCTACATGACTATACGAATGAATACGTACAAAACCAGAAAAACATTAATGAGAATTTTATTAGTAGCTACTCGAAAAAAGAGCCAGCAAGTCGTGGCTAGTGATGAATGAATCTGTCTAGGGCTGGGTAACCTGACAGTAATATCGCCCACGTGCAGTCTCTGACTGTGTGGCACTTTGCCTGGATCAGGCTTGTGCTTTCATACATAGTGATGAATGAAATTTAGAACACGATTGGTGTGTGATTCCCATTCCGTCCAACATTCTCTGTAAAGCACAATTTCGCCTTTTATACATGACAGACAAGTATCGTCTAGTTTTATCAATGTACTTGTAATATGATTAAAGCAAGTCTGTTGATAAAAAATATACTAACTGGTTAAAAATTGAAATGTCAATATTAAGCAAATGTCTGCATACCTGTGTACATCAGGCAAGCATCTTTTGCGTTGAACGCTAACGTTTGTTGATGTACCTTGGCCAAAGGCAAGTACGATGGCTTTTCTTGGCTTGGAACACTTTTGCCGTCAGAAAGTGATCCCACCTGATTTTGATTCCGCACAAGATTAACGCGTGCATCAAATCCATAGCAATAGGAATCGGTACACAAAGCTATGATCCACGGCTAAGTATTCGCAGAATGAATCCTATATTGTGCTTACTTCATCTGGTGAGACTACATAGCCGGCGGTGACACAAACAACCTATAGAAACAATCAGCGTAGAGGTGATCCTTAGATCTGACCATGCCCAAATCCCGGTTGACTTTCCACAAGTTGTTTGATTTGGTCACATATAACGACCCGGTGCTATGTTCCGCATCAGCTTCTCCGTTTTCTAATAGTGGCCCGCAATCCCAGTAGCCCACAACCAGTTCATTATCCTAAGACAAAACAAGGCGTAAAATAAAATGCGCGGTTTTAAAATAAAATGAACGAGTCTATAGAATAGGTTGATGAAATTTTAAACAGGAACAAAGGCGCGTTGAGAACGAGCTATATCGCATTTGATTGTCGCGCATATACACGAGTAAAAGGCCGTTGGAGTGGTCCACTATTTACGACTGCGAACTCCGTCGCAACCTTAAACTCGACATAGTTTTGATGCCTTTCGATAGCCCAATTATATTTTCAATGCTTTAACTTATGGTGGGTAATGTAAAGAATCACAGCGCAAGCACAAGCTTCGAGACTACATGGTACTCAATTTGTCTGAGCTCGTGTTAATGTTTTTCATATGCAGGAATGCAAAACCTTTAGCTGAACTAGATTATTTATAATTATGTTACTCGAAAATTTAACGTCACGCCAAGAGCTACCTTTCACTATGAAAATCAAACCTAGCACTGACGTCGGGACAAAACCATCGCGTAAGATCACGCAAGATCAAGTACGTTTATATTGGAAGTTAATGCTTAGATAAACAGAATAACCTACGCTTATACACGGGTTGTTTTCGGAGGTTAAAATGCATAAAAAATAGCCTAGAGATAAAAGGTTAACTATCTATCTATCGACTTTTTCTGAGAGATGGGAGTTTGCGTGTGGGGTAATATACTGCCTGGTTCTTGAGGCCTTGACAGGTACAAAAATATAATGGTAACGAGGACTCGACAAGTTTTCATATGTAGGTCAATAAATATAGCACGGTGTTAGCTATGTAGAGGATAAGTGCCGTAAAATCGCACACCTGAATTAATTAATTTTATATTTGTGACATAGTCACTGTGGTTCGTAAACCAAATAGATCCGTGCGCATAGCAGTAAATTGATTTACAAAAAAGAAAAGCTTACTCCGTCTGCATCAACGTCGAAGAGGCAAATATTTCTGGAGTTAGTAGTGAAAACATCATCGAACTCTATTCGGTCGACAAAGGATAATGACCGCATTCTAATCGGTAGTTGGTCAAAATTGTACAGAATTTCTAAAATAGATTGAGGAGCGATCTAATAAAACCGTATCAAGCAATGTGAAAATAAATCAAGTAAACGTATTGCAAGTGACATAAATGTTGACTCGGTTAAAGTAAATCTACAAAAATATTTAGAAATTTGCAAAATTAAAGAGAAAAAGCTCGAAAACTGAAAACATTATTCTGGATTACCAGTCATTAGAATAAATAAGGAAATTACAGCATGAATGTCTTCAGCTCAGACAACTATTTCGCTCATCTTTGGTCTAAATCGAATCAGCTCTAGTTCATGTAGATTTAATTCATCTTTGGGCAGGCCGGATCTACATTTAGTGTAGTACAAAAGCCACTAAATTGAGTGACAAGCCTGACGCTTTGTGTAGCAATCTTCAGTGGTCTAGATTTAAATACACAAAACTTCATTGAGAGAAACTTGTCAGTCATATGGGCGTCACCATTTCAAATATCAACCTGGTCTCGTCTTAATCCTTTTTTCAGTTCAGTTCAGTTCAGTTTGCACAGGACAGTATGTGGCTAACGAGCCAATCAAGCGTCCAGAATTTCTTTCGGTGGAAAGCTGTAGAGAAGCAACAACCACTGCCGAAGCGTTTTTTCTTATTGTGATTTGGATATCCTCGACGATCGCGCCGCCAAGGGATTAGTTCATTTCAGTTGGCACATGACTGTAAATGGCTGATAAGCCAATCGAGCGTCCAGAATTTCCGTATGTGGGAAGCTTCAAAGGAGCGCCCACCACTGCCGAAGTTGGTTCATTTTTCTCTGGTATCCTAGTCGTATGCGAAGGTACTCCGGTGTTTTTCAAGCCGTCATTTGGTCCCAGAATTTGTAGCTGCGACTGAGAAAAACGGAAAGGGTTTCTCTTCACCAAGCCGGTGAAAGGTTACTAAATAAAGTACGCAATTTACCATTTTACGCTTTCCGACTTCGCACTCTGGGTGTTAGGCCTAAAATGATCTTTCATTTCACCATCTATTGTATTTTATTTCATATTTATACTGCTTTCCTGAAATTTTTCTCGACTCCTTTAGAAAGACTGTGTTAATAAGTCGTTATACAATACAATACAATACAATTATATTTAGAGCAGAAGGAGTACAAAAGTTCCATTTAAGCTCTTTCTTGAACCGGCATAACTACCAACGCCTCGGGTATCCTGGGAGGTGGATTCGTTTCTCAAAGCAGTCGTCTTTGGCGAACCAGAGAAATTGATCGGTGCTGTTCTTGAACAGAGATAGACTTGGCGCTTCAACAACCTTGGCCGGAAGTGAGTTCCAGTGCCGACAACACGTTGTGAAAATCTGTACCAGTGCGACAGACGATTCGTCCGTTGGACGAGCAACCGAAATTTGTGGCCCTTTGTGCGATGGTCAGTGATAACTACAAAAAGCGATCTGAGGCCAGGAAGCTCGTTCCGGCAAACAATCCGATAGAGGAGTATCATGTCACCACGAACCCTGCGGTAGGCTAGTGAGAAAATATTCAATTTTCAGACATCGTTCTGCGTATGGTAGCTTGCAGATACTGGTGCAGAATCTCGTCGCAAGTCGTTGAACTTTTTCTAGAAGTCGCTCTTCGGCTGCGGTGCAGGGAAACGCCGCTACAACACCGTATTCTAGGAGTGGTCGAACGTAAGTGCCAAAAAGTATTTTTGTCATAGGAATAGGCCAATCAGCAAACGTTTTTCTTAGGGCCCACAAGCATCGCAAGGCCTTTGATCGTGCTTGAACAGTGTTTGCTGCGGTCTTCAAGCTGGAAGTCACAATCGTGCCTAGATCTCTGGTCTCCGTACAGCTCTCAATCTTCATGTCATCGATGTAATAATCAAAGGGGTCCAGAACGCCTACCGTCCAATGTTTCGTTTTGGTAGCATTCAGCGGAAGATCGTTGACTGATGCCCATTTGCTGATGGCGTCTATATCCTTTTGCAGTATTTCACGGTCAGTTGATGAAGCAACTGCACGCCATATTTTCAGATCGTCTGCAAACATCAAGCAAGTTGATTGCAGACTACGAGTTATGTCATTCACATAAAGAATGAATAAGAGAGGGCCTAAAACCGACCCTTGTGGTACTCCACTGCTGACAGGCCTCCAACTAGAAAGGGACACGTTGATTTGCACAGCCCATTGCCGATCTGCGATAAAACTATGAAGCCATTTCAAAAGCGAGCCTCCAAGCCCATATGCTCTCAATCGATGCAGCAGCTTCCGGTGATTGACCCTATCAAAAGCTTTCGAAAAGTCGAAGAATATCACATCGACAGATATCTTATTGTCTATTGCATCAGCGCAAGCCTCTCTTGTGATTAAGAGGTTGGTTAAGCAAGACCTACCTTTGATAAATCCATGCTGTGTAGGAGAAAGTACGTCGCGATGGTAAATATAATTTTCAATGCAGCGTTTCACCAGCTTCTCCATGATCTTCAACAGAACAGAAGTAAGGCATATTGGTCTGTAGTTACTAGGCTTGTGCTTGTCACCCTGTTTATGAAACGGCTCAACGACACCATATTTCCATTCGATAGGTAGTTCGCCCTCCGAAAATGACTTTTGGTAGACACAAGCCAGGGGCCGAGCAATTATTGGAGCCAGGTGTTTCAGTATAACTTGGTGGATTCCATCCCATCCAGGAGACTTGGTTGGATCGAGTTCTCTGAGTAGTCCGTACACAGCATCGGGATTAAATGTGACAGTGTCAAGCATAGCATTGTCGGCTGCGTTGATATGCGGGAGGTCGGGCTGCTCTCCAGAGAAGCATGATTCGAAGAATTCTGCCATAGTTTCGGCTCTTGATGAATCTGTTGTGAGGATGTGGCCGTTGTCGTCCGATAAGAATGAAATGTCGTCTTTCCTTCTCAAACGTTTGTTTACATAAGCGTATAGTCTTTTGGGTTGAGACGAAGAATTTTCGATTAATGATCTCTCAAAAGTTCGACGCTTGTCTCTTTTAACTTTCGTT
>JACCGJ010007821.1:0-24478 GCA_013407085.1 Atriophallophorus winterbourni
TGAGGCTCCTCAAACGTTCTTCATATGGTTTAGCAGCTAGTCCGGGTACAAGCTTTGTGGTTCGGTGGTAAATACGCTGCAGAAGATTGATGTCTTTCTGAATCCAGGGTGACCAAGCCTGAACAGCGTACTCCATCGCTGGTCTCAAGTAGGTGTTCATGATACGGGGCACCGACTGATTGGAGAATCTGCCGAAAATTCGTCTCAATAACGCCAATACTTGTGACGCCTTTTTGTATGCCGCTTTGCACTGCAGTGAAGGCTTCAGACTTGAACTGGTCCAAACACCCAAATCCTTCTCTTCAGTTGTCCAGACGAGTTGGTGGGACCCAAGAGTGTAGTTGTAATTAACAGTCTTTCCAATGTTTAACGCTTTGCACTTTTGGAAGTTGAATGGTAGTTTGTTTCTCAAAGACCAATCTTGCAATGTGTTTAGATCCTTCTGCAAAGTTTCACAGTCATCATTTGTACGTATGCTTCTCCAAAGCTTTATATCGTCTGCAAATAACATAATCTTGCATTTAACACGCTCGGGAGTGTCGTTTGCGTAGATCAAAAACAAAATCGGTCCGTGGACCGAACCCTGGGGCACTCCGCTCGTAATTTTGAATGGTTTCGATAAGGCGCCGTCAACTCTGACTTGGGCACTCCTGTCGCGAAAATAGTTTTCTAGCCAAGCAAGAAGTTTTCCTGTTATCCCGTGCAATTCAAGTTTCTGGATTAAAATACTATGATTGACGCGGTCGAAAGCCTTTGGCATGTCTAAAAAGCATGCGTGGATGGAGTAACCATTGTCCACACACTCAGTCCAGTCGTTTAAGGTGAGCAAGAGGTTAGATAGACACGAGTAATGTTTCCTGAAACCGTGCTGTTCAGTCGCAAGCAGTCTATTGTTTTCGAGGTGATGGGTGATATTTTCCGCTACTAAACTCTCTAGCACTTTAGAAATTACTGGCAACAACGTAACTGGTCTATAGTTCGCAGCGTCAGATCGACTCCCGCCCTTGTAGATTGGTGTGATAATGCCAGATTTCCATTCCGAGGGAACGATACTATTTTCGAGCGAAATTTGGAATAACGTGCTGAGTGGACCACACAATGAGGATGCGCATCGTTTGAGGATAAAAGGAGTGATTCCATCTGCTCCTGGTGACTTTGCGGTATTCAAACGAAGAAGTCTGAGCATGACACACTCATTGTTTATTGAGATTTCGTTTAGTATTTCATCGGAAAAGCCGATCGAATGCGGCGTAAGATGCACTGATTCCTCGGGGCTAAAACCTTTGCAGTAGTAACCTGCAAGAACTTCGGCAGCCTCGAACGCAGTCGTAGTTAGACCGTAGTTACACCATGAGGTGTGCATAGTGCTGAGATTGCTGGCTTAATTTTTTATGTGGTTTTAACATCTGGTACAGGATGTTGGGTTTCCGCCCCCTTATGATCAGTAGTCTTTCTTGATGAGACTGCTTGTCCTCGGTGATAAGAGAGGTGACCTTGTTCCTCAACAGACGAGATGGTTTCCAGTTATCTGGCAATAGATTCTGGCCATAGTTTCTCCATGCATTGTTGCGTATTTTAATTCACTTCCTTGTGCGGCTTCTCAATGTCATTTTTTCGTTGTCTTTGGCACAATTCTGGAATGTAGGTTTATTTCATCACACAGCCTTTCTATGAAGTTTACCCAAGAACGATGCACGTCCGTGGTGTCTGGTTTTCAGTCAGAAATCGCTCGAAGAGCATTGTGAAGACTTCCAATATCCAGTTGTAGTTTTGTTTTGTTGATGTCATTCATTCTTTCAGCTCGACAAACATAATCGAATAAGAGGACCAGGTGGTCGCTAGAACCCAATGTAGTTTCGTAGCCGAGATTTTCGACGGCGTGTTCGTCACTCGTTAGTATTAGATCCAGGATGGATGGCATGTTACCTTCGCTATATCTAGTGTTATTAAATATGTGGTTATAAAAAGGAGTATCGAAATCCGTTAGAGATAGATTCTCAAACACATACCTGGAAGACAAATTACCCAAACTATATATTTTGTCAAACTGTCACACTCTTCGTGTAACATTTGGAATAACGTTTGATCCTTTTTTGAAGCACATGGACGCAAACATCAAAGTAACGATTTGCTGAACGTTTATACGTAAATTCTTTCGTATTGTACCGCTATTTCCTTTTCCAACATTAATCTCGAATCTTAAAAAATAGTCGCGTCATTTTTACGAGAAGATCGCATCAGGTTAAGGAAAAGGAAAACGTAATCAAAGCTTCTCTACAGGATAGTAAATGAGTGACCAGTGGTTGAACCAGCGTCTTCTCTGTACAAACCATTCATGGGTTTTCTCATTATACCCAAGATACTGCCGATGCCTTTTCAAAGTGATACTCACATTTATTCAATCCGGTGCGGTGTATCTAGTATGAAGTGGCCCGAAGAAATAATACGCTTGAAATTAGTTGATGTCATCGATTTCAAACTCGATAAATAGATGATGTCACTGTCCCTTTTATTTCTTAGCATATTTTACATTTCCAACTATATACCTCATCATCTTTTGGTTTTTCAGTAAGATGAGAGCATACTTCCAGGAAACTTTGGACTAGAATCGAAAAACACCCTGGGAGCAAAATAAGATTTATCCACTTATTCTGTTTCACTTCGCTTCAGATACAGACCACCGCATTAAAGAAGACAATATGGAAGTGTTTTGACGGTGTAAAGGAGCGTATTACTAATGCCTAGTACCTGCATGATGAAGCGTTCAAGATTGCTAAGTCAGGTCGACGGACTCTAATTAAGATGGATGGAAGGGTAGAAATCTCCACAAACTGACAGAAATAAAACGTTACGCGTAATCTGCTCTACTTGATTGCATTCAAATTTCTTCTATCGGTTCGAAAATTACAACAATTAAGAAAAATTCCTTTTTTTGAGCAACGCACATGTTTAGCGCGATGGATATCGATCTGGTGTTTCACATGAAGCTGTATAATACTTTTTTTAGAAAATGAAAGACTTTAATCTGAGCAGCATCACATTAAAACAAATGTCAATGGCACGTGTTTCGGTTTTTGCTACTCCGCAAAAGGAGAAGAGCGACACATCTTTATTCGAATAATTTTTCAAATTGACAACAATTCATCGACATTTTGTGGGCTTAGTAAACCAAATGTGACTTAATGGTAAATGAATTGCAAGTGATCGATTCTTGGTGTGTCACTATTTGCGAAGAAACGATGGTCCCGTCTCACTAAAGTATCATTCTACAACACCATTTGTTGTCCACTATTCGAATGAAATTCACAAATTTTCAATTTTTAAAAATCTCTCGATTTAATCAACAATAACATTTGGTCCGCGTAGCTGCTTTCATGCATCTGTGGATTTCTCTACTCCGTCTTAAGCGATCAGTCGGTTTTTCACTTTTTCGTCTCATTTCGTGATGATTTGAATATGGTAGACACTTCCTATTTGCAGATTAGCTCTTCAAACGATATAGTACATTTTGAAATTAAGGCCTCTTCACTAGACATTATCTTTGCGACAATCGTAACACACTTCTCCACCAATGCGTATCGTAGGTATTTACTTTCCATGATCAGTAAAGCAAAACAATTTGTAGGACATTTTGTCAATTTTTCAAACAAATATTTCTTAGTTGCGCAAGGCGTTCGATTCACTTGCGAAGATTCGCATCTAATTGTCTCTTCAACCTACTTCTCTGTATTCAATTTTAGCAACGTCTCACGAGAATGTGATGAGATGCGAATTAATCCTATAAAACACATATTCAAATACCGTGAGTTAAAACATACACCTAACAACTCGGTGACATTACAAATTTTACATTCCCGTATCTGTACGTGTCTGTTTCCTTTAGAATCCCCCGAAACTATTTTCATCGCTCTAAGCGTACAAACTTTCATTCGAAATTTCGACACTTATTTGTTGCACAACGATTTAATGACACCTGCGTATTGACTCATGGTAAATTTAACTGGACTATAATTGATATTACATAATTATTTGTATTCTTCTTCACGAACTAATATTTACTATGATATGATAATTGTGAATCCTCGCTTTGAGTGACCGGATATTCTTGAATACATGAACGTGATCTTCTCTTATCATATCTGCGGCCCAGTTAAACAGTCTGCATTAAGCCAGGAAGGTTCTCTACACTACACGGAAGAGGTTCCGCAATCAGAAAGAACATGCTTAACACCCGCGAATGAGGAAATGTCTAAGGCGATCAATCTTGTTATAAAATGGTTCAGAAACTGTATTCGGTGAAAGCTTGGGTAAAAAAAGTTATCAATCTGCCCGAGAGAATTAATCACAGAGAAGGCTTAAATAGTTGTTGTCTTTATGGCCTGCATTAAGAGAGTGACTGGTACATCTTAATCTGGATAGATTAGCGAGGAAACGAGTTCGATTGGATTTAATCTTCGCTTACCAATTACAAAACTCGAATATTCATCTTTCGAGACATCAATTTCGCCTTCGATCACACTCATATAATCCCATTGAGTATACCACATTCTCAGTGGAACTACCGTCGCTTCTTGTTTTGATGCAAGTTTGTTTATCATGGTACTGCTCACGTCAAGTGGAACGTTTTCCAGAAATGAACGCGATTTAATTATGCTCAGTAATTCCACCCCGCAAACCGTTTATGCAATTTATTGAAAGAAAGTTCATACGATCGTTGTCCTGACGAATGTTTTGACATCACCACTCACTCACTCAGTCCTCTCCGTGCCGGGTGGCACATGAGGCGAAGACAACTTCACGCCAGTGGTTCCGGTCTGCCGCTGCTTCCGTTGCCGTCTGCACCGTGAATCCTTGTGCATAAAGTCCGCGTTCCAACGTTCTGCGCCAAGTTTCCTTGGGCCGTCCCCTTTTTCGTTTACCTCGCGGACGCCAGTAAATGGCTACCTTCGTATGCGAACTGGGATCCATCCTGCAGACATGACCGAACCATCTCCACCGTCGTCTTTTGACTACGGTAGATACCACCTCCAGACCAGTTTTTCGCAGGAGCTCTTCATTCGAAATGGTGTGTGGCCAAAAAATCCGTAGAATCCTTCTCAAGCACTTAGTTTGAAACACGTTCATTCTGCGCTCAATGGCAGCGGTCGTCTTCCAGCATTCCGATGCATACAGCAACACACTCAGAACGTCGCTCTTGAAGAATCTGATCTTCGTGTTAATGCTGAGAGCGGAGGATTTCCAAATGGAATTCAGCATGCAGAATAGTGGATTCGCCTTCCCAATCCTTTTGACATCATACCAAGATATATATTCTAACTATAAAACATTTAATCTCCTTAGCACCTGAATTACATAATTTTAGTTCTTATACAAATATCCTATGAATCTATAGTCCTTCATTTACCAGAAATTCGTTCCTCATGAACTGACACTAGACACAAATGGGGGGCTCTCATTTTACGCGTTTCTACATTGAATTCTTGCAGATAGGTCCAAAATGAACTCTCACATCACCTACTCTTGTATTTCATCTAAGTAATGTGCTCATTTTCTGCTATTGCCATGCATTTCTTTCGTATGATTTTGAGTTATTAAGGCGTTGCATCAAAATTAAAACACGCGCAAGTTCTATGTCCATCCCAGTCATATGGTGAATTTTAATGAAACAAGAAGATTTTCTTACATAAGATTTATTAATAATAATTATATTTACACCGCTAAATTCTACCCAATCCACAATTATCTAACAAATTCTCAAGCGTTTCTTATAACACGATTGGAACATTTCATATCTCGAACTTGAATATATCCGCAACATTGATACAATTTGGCTGTACGTAGATCTGTTGAAAGGTGTACTCCTTAAACAATGGAGAACCTTTCATTTTGTTCATGTTTTGCAATTGTGTACCGTCTTTCTACTTTTCTCAAAACGTTGAAGCTTGACATTTCGAATACTTTCGATTTACCGTTTCACAAGCGAGTTGATCAAAAATGTGAACACGAATATCTTCAACTCAGACAACTGCCCATCTCTGCACTCAGTTCCGCAATTCGCGAATAGGGTATGGTGGGAAAATTCCGGATACCTTCTAACATGTAGTTTAACTGTAGCATAATATGAATTTCTGGCATTAATTCAATTTGCAACAACATTTTATACCAAATTTTCTACAATCGAGCATACGGCATTTTACCCTCTCCCCAAGGAAACAAGCAAACATAATCAAGTCACATCAATGTTACATATTTGAGGTTTCTTGTGTAAAGTGTACAGACTGGAACATCAGTTTGAGTTCAATTAACAAAACACGTAATTTAAATTTAGAAAAGACGATAGATCGGAGCGAGCGACGTTAATATCGGCCACCATTTGAACAAGTTCCCAGACCGCATCGAGGCATCGTTGCACAAGTCTTTGTCCGAACAGCAAACCGTCTCTACATGACCAAAATTTTCAGGTTTCAAGGACGGTTGACAGTTGTTTTGCGGCGCCCGACTCACCAGAATAGAACCATAATAAGGATAGACCACTGATTTCTATAGAAGAAAGTCAACAAGATTAGCTCGTTCTGCAATCACACTGTTTAAAGACGAATCTTAAAATCACAATATTTATGGAAGTTAGTCTGCGATGTAAACACAATTAACATGAAAGATGTCTTCAATCATATTAATCAATTTCAAATATCAGAAACACCCACACCGAATTGGTAATCAGATTGAAATCGACACCAGCGGACAATCTCTTACTCGGCACTGGGTTCCATTCAAGATCGGGATTTTGCCGTGAATCGTTGGGCAATCGACGCACGCGTAGCATCTCACAGCGAAACCTGAAGAAGTGAAAATTTTCTCGATGAGATTTATTCACGAATATGCATCCGCATGATAGCTTTCAAACAACCATATTCAGTAGAAGTGGATTGCTCCGGTGTAAGCCCTCACCTTGTTGTTTCAAGCAAACGCACAATAGAAGCACGAGAAACAACTTCATATTAAATCTGCTGTCGTCAATCTCCAGTGAGGAACCCTTATTCATTTGCGGTATTTATATTTTGGTCTCCATCCTTACATCAATAAGATACACCCGAATACTGTCACATGACTTGTTCTAGTCAGCTTCATAAAAACTGGTGCAGTGCTACTTTTAGTAATTCAGACTCTCACTTAATGGTAGGCGAGTTACGTAATACTCAAAGTAATTCAATGTATCTCACGGTAAATTTCATCAAGCTTGACTTTAAGCAGTGTGGTGAAAATTAATAGGTGCATGTTCAAAACCAAGAAAAACAATTACATTGAACAGTATTTTAGAAGTCGCGAAACCAGTACATCAATAAAAACACATCCAATTGCATAACTTTCGAACGTATTTAATAAAAACCTTTGGAACAAATAGCTCAATAAAGCAGACATATATGCAATGTATCCCACCCAAGCAAACGAATATTCCCAACTGAGCCTAGCGCTAGGGTGAGTTTCTTCATCCCAATGCGTCACGTCATGGACTGGCCACCCGATATTTTCTCCTAGCTTCTGCCAGGCTGTGCGAATAGGGCACGGTAAGGTTCATCAAAAAAGTTCTATTTCAATTATTAGGAAATTTGATAAAAATATAAAATCTAATCAACCTTCCGTGTTTAACACAAAGAACACTTGACTCACGAATCTTCACATTCCTTTGAAGAACAACAATGAATCAAATCAATAAGATTCCATCTCATTAGCTTCATCTCGCGCGTAAAACGAAATTTAGTAAACAATTGTGATTCACACGAAAATAAATTTGAGTGTGATAGCCGAACAAGTTCCCATTTATTCTAATCGCATCCTCAACTGCCGCGCAGATTTTATTGTGAATTGGTTGTCATCAATTATGCTTTTTGAACCGTTCGCAGCACAAATTGTCTCTACTAATCAGCATATTATGTCGGGGAATTGCTGATTGCATATTGATGGCTTGTCCATTTTGATTCCTTTATTGTGGCATTTCGGTGTCCTCGTCTACAGTCAAATTTCTGCGATGAGTACATTTTTCTATCTTCCATCATTATTCTCAATATAATATCCATGTTGATCCCTCCAGAAATCCTTAGGTTTAAATGTATTTATGGAGCTTTGATGATTGACAATGTGAAATATTTGGTAGAAGCAGAGGCCACATTGAGCGTTACCGATGTAATTTTCAAAATGCAAACACGTAACATTCTAAAATAATTTTAGTGTGAAACCTCACCGCTTTTCTAATTGTTGAAAAATACAAAGTTTACTGATTCTCAATTTATTACATCACAAACATTTCCGTGCATTCAACTTTCAGATCACATGAATGAGTTCAAGATTTATTTGTGTAAAATATTTTACAATTTGTCCCGGAAAGTGGTCCCAGTACGTTATGGCGGAGCACTCAACTACATTTTGCAACCCGCACTAAACGAAGCGGTTCTTCTGAAAACGATAGTTGAAAAAAACACCGAACCTCATCGCTCTCTCACGCGAATGAGACACTTGATATTCAATAGTGCACCAAACGTTGAGGTTTATCGCTGGGTGATGCCGATTGGAGAACAGGAATTCCAAATCCATCAGCGAAAAGTGTCGACGATGTTCCACCTTCTACTCGGCATCCTCCTACTGCACATGATGTTGGCATTATTTGCGTTGTGCTTGAGCATTCGTGGCAGACGGCAAGCGAAGGATAGGAGCTGCGTAAGAATCGAACATCCATGGATGACATTTAACGAGATAAAAAGATATTCAATTTTCAATTGGTCCAAAACTAAAGGAGAAGTAGTAAGCTAGTCCACATTATATGCCAAGCTTTTGTTTGCACACGATGCTATTTTAATTGAATCCACAAACTAAACTATTTAATAATAAATTGTCGGATCTGAACTTGATTGCAATTGTGCAGATTTTTGTGAGCTGATTCTTAACTTAGAAAACATTTCCATATAGGATTGACGTAGCTGATCCATTTAACAATACACGTAACACTTTAATAATAACATAACCCATAAATATTGTTTCATTTGCACCCATTTAATTAAGCATCGCCATAGTTTCTTGTGAAATACAGTCATCAATTTGAATTTTCCTATTCATCTCAAATACCTTCAAATACGGATTAATCGAACACGTCTACATATCTTGTTTCTAAAGCGAACTGTTAGTTCATTCCCGATTTTCAACGCGCTTCTTCTATTGATGATTTTGGCATCTGTGATGGTTTTCACCGCGATCGTAATCATGTCTAACCAGGCATTGCAGTATATGTCCATCGATAGCAATCAAAAATCAAGTTTATTGAACCTATTTAATGAGGCGTACATTGAATCGTCAAATTTCGCACAAGAATTGCCTTTACGATTTCAAAGTGCGTTTCAGAAAAGTCAGAAAATTGTTGGCCCAAATGTTACTGTGAGTTTTTTTACCATAAAATATTCATAAAAGCCGCGATGATTATCATCATATTTGCAAAGATCGAAAACACAAATTTGTTCTACAAATTCTTAAGTGAATATTCAGTACAACTAATAGGATCTCCCTATGAATTGTTTTCTAAAAGATTCGTGTAGAATCGATGATAATCGGAGATTTTTTTCCTTAAAGGTTTGAAAAGTGGTTCATTTTCCAACACTCAAGAAGCCTGTAGTAGAAGGAATATTATATTTTCTTCACACGATGTTAGGAAAAAACGGACAGGACAATAAATACTTCATCGCATTAGCCGAACTGCGTACATCGGTACAGAATTGCTGTCACGTAGCATGCGTGAAGGGAAAATTGTCCTGTCCATCAATCTTTTACACGCTCAGATGTCCATTCGAACTCACGAAAATCTGTTACAAATTTACATGTTGGGGCCACCATTACTCAGGTTTGATGCAACAAACCAAAAAAGTCGGCAAGAAAAATATTTTGCCTCACATCGTTTGTTTTTCTCATAAGATTTCGTTCACAACACTCCACAGAGAAAGATTTATCATGGTACATTACCCTGTTTCATCTTAATTATTCAACATTTCATAGAATATATTCTCACACTTATTGTAACATTTGTTATATCTTTCTCATAATACAATTTCACATTGTGTAATAAAGCAACAGTTCACTTCCGAATTATCAGGTTATCTTTCTGTAATCTATTTTTCCCCAATGTTTAGAAATTCGAAGAAGCATTGCGCAATAACACAACCGATTACATTCAAAATATGTTGCGAATAGAATCCCTTGGCCCGGACTGGTTTTTGATGCAAGAACAAGTCCATGAGGAGCTCGGAAGCCGATTGCTACAAATTCGAGCTATGGTTCATTCGTTGCGGGAAAGTGCAGTTTTGTATCTAGATGCGTTCGAGCGTCTCAGCTTGAGCTTTATCAAACACCGTACCAGAAGCGAATATGTTTCCAATCCCGTAGGTCTCTTTTCATTTGTTGGAACAGGCTTTTCTTTGTCATCATTTATGCTATGGTTTCGAAACCTGAAAAAAATATAAATTACAAATGCATCTTCACATATTATGCAATGCTATTGCTTTGCCGTCCAACGAACGTTCGGAAGCTCGAAAACTATGAAGTAACGTCCCTTAAGGGCATTTTGTTTTCATTCACTGCCTCAGAAATGGGAACCAAATGAATTCAATTATTTTCAGGAGCGGAACATCATACAAAAATAAGAAAATTCCGATGTGACTAAGCCTTCAATTGTTGACCAGGTGTTGTTTGTTATTAAAGTTCAGTCTTCAAGCTTGATGAAGTTATATTCTTCATTATTCACATGTGAGATTTTGTGTAGTTCTTGCCCATTAATTGAACTCGTGCTGACTTTCACTGTGAACCTATTTGGTTATAGATTATTTCTTAATAACTATGCTAGTCAATTACACGTGTGGCTTACTTGATGATGATTTCCAGAAACAAGCCCGTAAAAATTATTGCGCACGTTGATTTTAACCTTCAAATTTTATCTTGGATTAGTTTTGGGAACCAATTTAAGCCCGGAAAACTGAAGCGTCAGTAAGCGTCAATCCTTTCTGGATTTCGCATTTATGGCTGAACAATAGAGTATTAAATTATTATCATGACCAGCCTTGGAGTAACGTTCAACTATACAACTCCTAAACTCCCGACGCTAAATTTCATACAGAAGCCACTAGACCAGGACCGGTTGATCCATCGAATTCAATTACCAAGAAATTTCGCACGCTTGTTCACAGACTCAAAAAAGATTTCGCAGCACTTGGCAGAACTCAAGAGTGAAATAGGAAATTTTACACGAAACGTAAGTGTTTATATGCTCATGTCGTATAAATTTCTCCACTAATAATATCTTGCGTTTCTTAGGTCCCACGAAACAAATTTAATTCCAAGTACTACAAAGAAATGAACATTTTCGCGACACACGTTGATGTATTTGCTCAGTATGCTTCATCTTCTCTCAAAGAAACCAAGGATTGGATTGCCATCAGGCTGAGTACATTTTCAAAGATCGCAATTACCATTATGATATTCACACTGATGGTTGCATCGTCTTCGATCGTTGCTATCGCTGGGTTACAAGCAACTAACATAATTTGTGAGTTCACCAATTCAACTTGCTTGTGTTTTGTAAATCATTGGAGCGTTTTACTTATTGGAATGCTGAGAATTGATAACACAACATTATTTGGTTCGTCTGTAATATTTGCTTTTTGCACACAACGCTAATAAATTTTGTCCTTTGAGTACTTCAAGTTTCGGAAGTTTCATTTGGATATGCTGAATTTGGCAGTGACGAAGTCAAGCAACTGAGAATCTAGAAATGAGCTACGTCCAGCGTCCCACTTTGTCGTGTTAGATGGATTTGTGGAAAATTTAATCTCTCAGGTTTTGACTTGGATAACATGACTTCAAAGCATGCAAATCATATTAATCACGTTTTATCATTATTTTTTTCAACTACCATTTTTTATTTGATTATTAATAAAATTTTCGAAATTCTAACCAATCCTTCATTTATTTAATGGAGGTGTATTTTGCATTCCAGGTTCTGAAAGAAACACAAACTCATCCACGACATCTCAGTGGCGATGGATTAACTCGATTGCTATTATCGTCAACTTGACTTATCCGTTTTTCATCGCGTACTGCTTTGCTGCAATTATGTGCACACAATGGGATTCGGAGGTTTGTGCAATATTGGAAGATGCCAGATCCGTTCGAATTACTGACAACATCATCGAGTCTTACATGACGAACATTTGGTTGCAAATGCCACGGAGCTCTGAGAAACAAAATAAACTCCGTCCTTCAGGGTTTCGCAGGATAATGAGCACGATAATTGATGATTGCAGTAAAAATTCCAGCTTGGGATTCTCCAGCATACTTCAATTACCATACAGCTTGATCACCGTGCTTGATGAAGATGCCATTCGTGGAGTGATTAGGTTAGTTGTATTTGTTGGCATTGGTCCATATTTAATAAACTGTTTATTTATCCGAATATTATTGCATTTACTCTAAAAACGCCCATTTGTTTGATTGGAATGGCGTTAAGCTATATAACTAGGTTGAATTGAAATAATATATCCATTTGAGCAATCGGAAAATTAAAATTGAACGTTTTAAAATAATTGGAACACTTCCGTTTCAATTTAGGGAGGATGTTGAATGTTTGCAGAAACTTGTCGCCGGAACACTTGAAAAGGAAGAATTCAAGCAAATTTCGGATTCGTTAGCAGTCAAAAAAATTGAGGTTTGTTGAAAATGTCGTAACCACCGTTAATTTTCATACTTTGCACCGATTATTAAATTTACCAGATATATTTGAAGATTGATTCAATAATATTTACAAAGAATTTACGAAGAAAAAGTGGTATAATGTAATACCAGCATCTCACAAATTGCATTTAAAATCATTTTCGAAGAACAATCAGAAGAAAAACAAAATGTCTCAATTCGTGTTCATGAATTTTTAGCAATCACAAATTACGAATATTATTAAATAAAACATTTAGGTAAATGTTGTGTTTAGCACTAGGGATTGCAAGTCAAGTTGCCTCGAAATTGGTCGTCAAATTTGAAGGAAGCTCTCGGGAAGACGTACAAAATTCTCTAAATTGATTGTCGACATACATTTTTGCTGTATTTAAAAATTCGCAGCTTTATTCAAAGCCCTGACATGAGATCATGATTAATTATTAATTAATTCTCAAACTGCTTTGAATTCTGCCGATGTTCTTTTCTTAACTGTTCGTTCATTGCAATGTAAAAATAGCAAACAAGACAACTGAACGTGCCGCAAAAAGATATGATAGAATTCATTTTTTAAATCGATAAATCTTTGTTAACAGGAAGCCCTTGGAAATCTCCGACCAGAAACGATTCTCGCAGATGTGGAAAGTTTGAATATTGATGTGAACGGAAAGCTCTCATATTATTCAAAAGAAATCGAGCTTGGATTCAGTAGTACGTTGGAGAAATATACGAACATGATCCAGCGGAGTTTGGATTATGAAAGTCGCTTGAATGCGTTGAATGGGTCGTATATTCAGATGCTCAAAGGTCTAAATTCGAAGGAATTCAAATTCGTGTTAGAAAACCTTAGAAAAGTGAGAATATTATTTATTCATTTACATCAATCATTCGATTTTTCATTGTGCACGAAAATTAATTAATACATCTTTTACTATTGATTTGCACATTCGCCTTTCTTATAGCTAACCGAATATCCTGCAAACGAAATGATGCAATATATATTGAAAAAACACGAATCAGCCATTGTTTCGCAACGCACTACTCTTTATCAGCTCGGATTGTTGCCGATTCTACGAGAAATCTCAAACTGCACTCGACTGCATCAGGTATACAAAATGCTGTGGTCTCCGTTATGCGCGTCCCAAGGTTGGATAAATCAAATCGGTTCGCTTTCCTTGGTGGTCCTGATATTTTTTATTACACTTGATTTCACGGAACTGTTGCTCATTGCAAAATATTTATAATCATTCTGGTCTTCAACATGGACGGTTATTTATGCATAAATTATATCATACTGTTCGACAAGTTACGAAATAAATATTTTTGCTTTCATTATATTTTCGTTTGTTCGGTCGAAGCGATTCCCTGTATTAGATAAAATGGCGTTTGCCGACTAGATTTATTACGGGCCAGACGAATGGCAACGAGACAACATTACCCCCCGCAAAGTGCAAACAACTCGACCCCCGGACAGTGGTGATAAGTATTACTACCCGGGGTTTAAGCAATGGGAAACTCGGTGATGGGATTGAATGTGGTTGCGTTGTCAGGTCACTGCGGTGAACTCTGGCACGGCGACAAGAATAAATCGGCGACCCACATTCGAGTAAACATTAAAACCCGACAGAAGGCCCCAGAGACTGTTATCATTATGGTCGATAACTCTGATTGGATCGTGTCATCGGTATAATCTCCGGCTTGCCATTGGTCATTTTCACGTTAGCATTGCGTCTTGTGAGCCGCGGTGCAATGATCGTTTGACTAACAGACGCGTTATCCCGCATTAGGTACCTCGCTCTTCACTTGCTCACTGACGAAGAAAACAGGCTCACGATGACGGAAATGCATGCAAATGAATATTCAGGCTCACGATACGTTCGGTTCGCTAGATTGATCAAGGTAAGTTATTCATTGTTACATTAGATGCTTTTTAGTAGGATATTATATGGACTGGTATCTCTGACTTACACTTGAGTGTTATTGTCACGCATAGGTGTTATTCGCCTCATTGTTGTTGCTTGCATTTGTCTCGGATTTTGATTAGGATACCAAACATTCTATAGTGCCTGGTATTGAGTGGCATGGACTTTCTTTGATTTACAAGTGTGAAACTGATTATGATTTTAATAAACGACTCATATATAATTGCATTATTAAAACACTAGCGTATAGTTTATGTAATCACTTAGATTCTAGTACACAGGATTTGTGCCAGCAGTTATGTTGCTATCCAAACATTCATATTCTCCTTTGAAGCCCATGATCATATTTATTAGCTAATGTTAGTAACCGTCTGATTTGGGCAGAGTAAATTGGCGTTTATTCTTCATGGGTGGGAGCCTTGGATATAAATTCAATCGCTTCGATGAAACTATCAATCTCACTTATTCTGTTCAATGCTAGAAAGAAACAGTGGCAACACAAGTGTCAAGTCCGAAACTAAACGTCATTGCGTGTGGTGATTGTCTTATCGAGAATTGTGTGATATGTTAGAATTGTAAGCTTGCAATCGTCGTCGTGATGGCTATCATTCACTAGAGTAGATTCAGGCAACGCTGATAGCATTACCGTAGTGTTTGCAAGAGTCATTGTTTGATATTGCATTGGTTTATGGTGTCTACGCCGGTAAAATGTTCGAGACCTTAATAAAAATATAATCATGTGCTTGGTATTGTGTGATTGTATGCAAAGGGTTTATGCTTGAGGTCTACTTAATATCTTTGAAGTGCAATACAGTAATTAAAGCAAGATATAGCGCTAGTGTGGGTTTTACGGTATCTAAACATCGCTAAAAGTGCCGGGACTAGTCTCAAACATGTTCCCATCTTATCGGGGTTGTATCGTTACTGGTCTGCAAGCACAATCATTAAGCTGTCTTTTAGTTATTGGTTTTCATCAAACCAGCTTCACTACTCGCTGTTGTATCGCTAATCATTAGACACGGCAATCCTAGTGGCCTGAAGGTCAGTCCCACTGCCTTGTTTGATAGCCAGCCAGCCTTTGTGGTCGGTGGCCCAAGCGGTGCAATCACATGATCGCACGCACCAATCAGATGGCGCCAGCACGTGCGCACCTCAATCGATAATCCCCTCGATTTGAATGGGCGATGCGTGGACCGGGGATCGATGGCCCGCCCGGTGGCTTGGGGTGCGAAATGGTTTGAAAGTCAAGCGATGTTTGAGTGGCCAAAATTGCACTGAAATGCTAATGTGAAATTGCATCAGAATTAGGCTTTCGCGTAAATGATTGTTGAATAATAACCGATGATTGATTGGCACCAAATATTTGCTGATTTGGTTGTTTCCTAATTGTTCACAACTATGCAACTGAAATCCTATTAATTGTGTGCGTGTACATTGTATAATTGTCTGCTTAATATAGCTAATTGTTCAAAAGGTTTTCTCATTAAAAATGTATGTGAATTATCCATTTTGCACGATAGTAAATGTTTGACGAGCAGACTTTTAGTGTGCATAGATTTAGTAACGAGACAATCCATGGAAGCTTCAAATATGTGACTTCATCGCTACACTGTACACATCTTCAAAGAATATACCATCATGAGATCGAATTTGTCATTGGTTATCAGAAACGAATGAACCTGGAAATGATGCAACGTTTGAGTTTATACCGCTTGTTCCATGAAATATTTTGAACAACTATGCCCAGCGTCAACCATCTGACTGTACCCATTCAAAAAATATATTTTATATCCCATCCATTGGCTTTCTTAACATAAGGCAGTAAATTGGACATGGTCATGTTTTATAGTGCAATCAAATGCGATAAAATGTGTTGTGTTGAGACGAGTGGAATGTTGCTCTCTTAGGTGATTGTGCATCATGGAAAACGTTCCATTAGTGAAGCTGCATGGAATTCAGTGAGCTTTTTGAACTATCATGTAGCGTGTGACTCATAAATATTTCTGAATGACATTGCGCGTTAAATAACCGCTCATGCTCTGTGAGATGGACCAATAATTTCCACGTAGCTCCCCTCTCACTACATGCGTTTAGTTTCATTCGCCCCTTGTAGTCTGCTAGCCTGTACAAGGTGCGCACTTTCGTCCAATCAGATTGCGAGTTTGCGCGAAATCGTCACCCCCTCACTCGCTTGAATCGAAAGACAGTCTCAGCCCGCGAGATTACAGTGTATGCTTCGGTTGAATCTGTCTCCACTGTCTCTGGAGTGTAATTTCGGGGGATTTGAGCAACACAATACATTTAGCTTTATTTTAACATACGAATTTCTAGCTATTGTAATAATTTCACCACCCAGATTATCAGCCTTAAATCGGTGACGGCCAATTGACACTGGTTAACATATCTGTATCATAATTAAAACGTTACATGAATACGTTGACATGTTAAGTAGGTCAGACAATTGCACAGTGCATAGGCAGCGTGATGTGTTACCCAGACTTGTAAGTAATTTGGGGGAGAGAAATGCAGACAGTCTATGTGACGTTACATGAATGCGTTGACATGTTAATTAGGTCAGACAATTGCACAGTGCATAGGCAGCGTGATGTGTAACCCAGACTTGTAATTTGGGGGAGAGAAATGCAGACAGTCTATGTGGAATGAAGGTCATTCAATAGAACGAGACAAATGCGATGACATTGAACAAGAGGAGATAATGAGGTGTCATTAGATGTAGCGAGACAAGTAAAATGTCGCTGTCATGGGTGAATGTGCCACACCAAATACGATCAAACTCCCTTTCTAACATCATATGAGAAATTATTCGAATTCTTATTGAATAATTACCATCATATGGATATTGTCGAGATTGTTGCTTAGTGTTGCTTAGATAGATGGATAGATGGATGGATAGATGGATGGATGGATAGATAGATAGAGAGATAGATACATTGATAGATAGATAGATAGATAGATAGATAGATAGATAGATAGATAGATAGATAGTTAGATAGATAGATAGATGGATAAATGGATGGATGGATGGATGGATGGATGGATAGATGGATGGATAGATAGATGGATGGATGGATAGATGGATAGATAGATGGATGGATAGATAGATGGATGGATAGATGGATAAATAGATAGATGGATGGATATATGGATGGATAGATGGATGGATAAATAGATGGAGGGATAGATGGATAGATAGATAGATAAAATATGTTTAATAGAAATATGACTAGTATCTTGGTAATTAAAATGCTATTAAATATTGAATATTGCATTGTGAATAGTGTGCACGGTAAAACATAATCTGCCGGTGATCTTAAACGCGAATGACACAAGGGCAATTCACTACATTATTTACTGCACCTAAACATTTACTATATATCCTCAATTTGATAAAACTAATTAACTAAGGTGCACGGAGAAAGCCAGACGGATGGAAACCAGACAACATTACCCCCAGCAAATGTTGTTAACGAGTATCAAAGTTCAAACAACTCGACCCCCGTCGAGTAGTGAGAAATTGCTACCCGGGGTAAAGCTGTGGGAAACTTGTCAGGCCACTTCTGTGAACTCTGGCACGGCGACAAGAATGAATCGACGCCCCACATTCGAGTAAACATTGATACCCGACAGAAGGCCCCGGAGACTGGTATCGTTATTGTCGTTAATTCTGATTGGATGCGTCCACCTATGTCGTCAGTCTATTCTGTGGATTCCCATTGGTTAACTGCACGTTAGCATTGCGTCTTATAACCCACGAGTGACGCGTCATCCCGCATTAGGTTCCCTGACGTTCAGCTGCACACTGCCGGAGAAAACAGGCTCATGATACTTTTGGTTCAAGGTGAGTTATTTATTATTGAATTAGATACTTCTTATTAGGATATTATATGGACTGTTATGAATAATACCTGATGTATAATCGAGTGTTATGTCATGCATAAGTGTTATTCTCCTCATTGTTGTTGCTTGCTTTAAACTCGTACTTTGATTATGATACGAAACATTCTATGGTGTTTGGAACTAACTGAGGCAGCTTTTGTGAAGCTGTTCTTATTCCTATATATCGAGAATAAGTAATTAAAACAGAGTTTAGTGATTCGTTAACAGACTTTATTACGCGGGGAAATATAGCCAATGCTTTTGGTAAATTAATTTTGTCATTGAAATTGTCTGTCGCTGAAAAAATTGATGATGACGACCGCTATGATCGTCAATCATCGTGTTCTTCAAACATTCTCGAATATCCATCAGTCGCTTTCATTTGTTTCGAAATTTCGGATGCATCTGCGACTTTTTCTTTTTTTTCCCGTTGTTCTGTAACAAATATAAATGTTAAACGTTTTATTTTGCAAAGAATAGTATCTCAGTGGTTCCATGTCTCACAACTCATGCAGATCCTATAAATGTTGCCATAATATTTTCAACGTGGACGGCACTTGGAAAACCGCTTGAAGTAAAAGGGAAGAATAAACTAGTACAAGCGTGTAAATCAAAGTTTGTTCTGAGTTTTGTTTCAGTTTCCTTAGCCTGTCACTTATTGAGCGTAATCAAACCAAGATTTAAGACTCAGACGTGTATGGTATCAAAAGCTTGTTGTTGTACGACACCATAGAATATTCGTATGAGGACATTAATTATATAAAATGAGGCATTAGGAAGATCGAGGGTATTGTAATTAGAAAAATATCGATACGTACATTTTCCTTGCGAACAAGAAGGTAGCCTCTTAGCCATCAAATAAGGCATCAATTTATACCAACCTCCTGCGGGTTGCTCAGGATTATATAATGGTTCACACGATCGAACAAGTTTGATATGTCCAAGTAACAAAAATGCATACAACCATCCCAACCTAATGCCGGTGTCCAGTCGTTCATTGTCTCTAGTAGATTAGCAAAGCTAGAACGAGAATTTCTAGATCCATGTTGCTCTGGACAACAAGTTTTGAGCTTCAAAATGATCACAATTCTTTCGCACACAACTCGCTCCATAACGTTAGAGGTTCACTGATGAAAATCTTCAATAACCAGATTAATTCTTTGGTATGATTTGTGCAAATCACCAGCTATCGGTTAGTCAACTGCAATTTGCGTGGTATGTTTTGTGAAGTGGAGAGTGATACTATTCTATTCTATGAAGATTGTTCAGTAGACCGCATAAATCCGACAAGCAATTGTAGGAGGCTACATGTCATTCAAAGCAGCACAACTCGTCACAGAAGCAATGGCATATATTGAAGGACTCTATATCTTACCAGACTAGCGGTAGTGGGAATAAGATGGAGTAGGCATTGATAATATTGACGCAGTCTGGGGTTAGTAAGAAACATAAAACACACAATCAGCTCTCCCATTCACAGAACGTCTAGTGGCCGTTATAAATCATGTCAGACCTGCACGAGTCATCGTAGGCAAAACGTCATCTCGGAGATGGTGATTTACACAGTGCCTAAACAGTGAGCGATCCAGTTTAAACGGAACGTATGTAATTACCCGAATTTATCGTGTTTTCCCGTTTGAATTCAAACAAAGCTTGTACGTCTATATATTTCATAATTCATTGGAATAACTGATCGTAGTTCTTTCGAACGCAACTGGTATTCTAAAAGTTTATAATTACAACCAGAACCGTGAAAGTGGCAGCCACTGTAAGATGGACTTTCAAAGACACATTCTAAAAGGTATGTGCGTTTTCGGTGTGGTAATATTTGAAACTGAATTTAGATTTATCTACATGACAGTTTCGTCAATTACAATTTGTACTCCCCAAAAGTTGAGTGTCAGAAATCAACCCTGAGAATTGTAAGATTCCCTGAAACCCCTGAAGTTTCAGATAGTTTAGGAAGAGATACACATATGGTTTAAGGAAGTGAGTTTTGCTGTTCGGATTCGAAAATGATGTCGCTTTTTTCGTCCGCAAAATTTACCACATTCATGAAAAGGTGTTATAACTGTAGGAGTTATTGCACTGGCCCAGCCGTGGGTTCGACAAAACACAACCGAACTCGAACTCGTGTATTGACCGAATGAATGAATGAATAATCACAATAACAGGGAGCGAGTGAATATCACAATGTTTGTACACTGAACAATAATCACAATATGCACTTACGATCGATCGTGATTGATGGTTGATCGATAGTTCGCTCCGCGTCTATACAACACCTCCCTCTTTTAACAAAAAAAATCAACATGGGACGATTGATTCATAACGTGGGTATCGCGGGTTGACGGATAAACGAGAGACCGGTTGCCTGGTCCGAGTTGAAAAACGGCGTGTTGTATGTGGCGTATTGTTGGGTGCTTCGTTATGAGGTTGTGGTCGGGTTTCGGTTAAAATCTCAAGTGGGATCGTATCCGAGGGGGAATTTGCCTTCGCCACTTTACCGTTTCGCGGTCTCAAATGATTGACATGGCGTGTCCATATTAGGTTACCAACTTGTACTTTGTATATAACTTTTCCGACTTTCTTGACTATTGTTCCTGGTAACCAATCTTCCATATTGTACCGCATATTACGTACATAGACTCTATCCCCAATTTCAAAACTTCTCTGTTTTGCACAATGATGTTTGTTAAATTGCTGTTTCATCTTATGACTATATTCCGATTGTCGCACAGTTACTGGTTTCATGGCATCCAATGTCTGCCTTAACTTCCTTCCCAGAAATAGTTCTGCTGGCGACCTGTTATCGTTATTGGCGTGTATGGGTGTTGATCTGTACGATAATAAGAATGTATTCAAGAAGTCATGACACGTTCCATCCAACTTTGCTTTGGCTATTGCTCGCTTCAATGTATCCACAAATCTTTCAACCTGTCCATTTGACTGAGGATGGTAGGCTAGCGAACAGACATGCTTTATTCCCCGCGAGCTGCAAAACTGCTCAAACTCAGAAGACGTAAATTGTGAGCCGTTGTCGGACACAATCGTCTCGGGCACTCCAAATTTCGAAAATAGATTTTTTAGAGTTGACAGCACCGATTGAGTCGAAGCAACTCTCATTGGAAACACTTCAGGCCACTTTGAATACGCATCAACACTGACGAAGTAATATATATCATCAATCGGACCTGCAAAATCAATGTGGATTCGTAACCATGGGCCGTCTGGTATTGGCCAAGGTCTGAGCTCACATTTTCGAGGCATTTTAGCGGTCATGCAACAACTGTGACATTCTCTGACAAATGTTTCTATTTGTTGGTCCATAAACGGCCAGTAAGCGTAACTTCGGGCAATGCTTTTCATGCGACTGATTCCTGGATGGCCCATGTGAAACTGTTTAAGTACCTCTTCCTGTAAGACTTCAGGGATAACCACACGATTCTGCATCATAAGGCATCCTTGAACGTCGGTGAGAGCAAATCTCCTTTTTGCAAACTCCTTCAGTTTTTTATCAGTCAATACGGCAGGCCAACCACACTTCATATACTGCAGGACTGTTTGGATCGTTTCATCTTTTGATGCCTCTTGGCTGACTCGATCAAACGTGATTGGTATTTGTTCCAAAGCTTGTTTAAAGACTGCGTATGTGTCCTGATCATTTTCATCCGTGATGTTAGCAATTATTATTTCTTCTTCTGGATTATTGTTACTATGCATTGAGATTAGTCTTGACAACGCATCTGCGTGCCCGAAACTCTTGGTATTCACGAACTTGAGAGTGAAATCATATCCAATGAGTATCGTGGCCCAGCGTTGTAATCGATTGGCTGTGTGAACTGGGACCCCACTTTTAACTCCGAAGATTGAAAGAAGTGGTTTATGGTCGGTACATAGAGTGAACTTCCGGCCGTGAAGCATTTTGTGAAATTTTCGAACTGCAAACACTATTGCTAACCCTTCTTTTTCTATTTGGCTGTAGTTCTTTTCTGGTGTGGTTAATGAACGAGATACATGTTGCACAGCCTTTTGTGTACCGTCAGGCATTTTGTGTAGTAAGACTGCACCAATTCCGTATTCCGAAGCGTCGGCCGCCACTATCATGGGTAGTCTAGGGTCATAATGCGTCAGCAGAAGATCAGATTTTAGGACTTCCTTTATTCGTTCAAATGACCGTTGCCATTCGTTCGACAATTCCCACTTAGCAGTCTGCGTAAGTAGATTATTGAGTGGCGCTCGTAATTCATACATCAAGGGTACAAAGTTGTGATAGTAATTAACCAAACCCAGAAACGACTGTAGGGTTGCTTTATTTGAAGGTGCCGGCATTTTTTCGATGGAAGCGATCTTCGACGGATCTGGCCTTCTGCCCTTGCTATCTATGACCGTTCCCAAATATGTAATTTCAGGCATACCGAATGAACATTTTTCACACTTAACATGAAATCCATATTCAGCTAAGCGTTGAAATACAACCTCCAAATGATTTAAATGTTCTTGTTTTGTACGGCTGACAATAATCACGTCATCAAGATATGCCATCGCAAAATCAAGACCTGACAACATTGTGTCCATCAGTTGCTGGAATATGGCTGGGGCACATTTAACTCCAAATGGCAGTCGATTGTAGCGATACAGACCTTTATGAGTGTTTATAGTCAAGAGTTCTTTACATTCATCCTGAACCTCGACTTGCAAGTATGCATCAGAAAAATCGATCTTAGAAAAAACTTGTCCACCATTCAGTTTCGCGAATAAGTCTTCTGGAATTGGTAGCGGGTATTGATGAGTTTCTAGTGCCTCATTGAGTCCAGTTGAAAAATCGGCACATATTCGCACGGTTCCGTTCGGTTTTCTGGCAGTAACTATAGGGGCTGCCCACGCAGAGTAAGAGTCTGGACTTATCACCCCTATGCTTTCTAGTCGATCCAACTCCGCAGTGACAGTTTCTATGGAAGCATATGGAACTGGACGTTTAGGTCGAAAAACTGGTCGACTTCCCGAGCGAATATATAAAGCTGCTTTTATCTTGTTACATCGTCCGAGTGTGTTTGAAAATACTTGAGGGTATGTGTTCATCAAGTGTGAAGTGATGGTGGACTGATTCAGGTTATTTAGCAGTGAAACATTATAATCTGAACATGATGGGTTATTGACGCTAGATGGTTCGCAAATATCCAAAATTGGAAAACTCCATAAATTAAGTTTACTGATCCAGTCAATTCCAAGTAAATTCAAAAAATCGAGTTCCGTAATGTAACAATAACCATCAGAATGAACGCCACGAAATGAAAAGTTACATTGTAGCTTACCCACGAAACTGAACTGTTCTCCAGATGCTGATCTGGCAGTATGGTTTGTTTCTTCATATTTTGGGCATCCCAATTGTTGCCACGTTGCTTTGGAGATTATCGTAATGTCAGAAGCCGTATCTAGTTGCAGTTTTATCAGAATCCCGTTTATACGAATGCTTATGTACTTCCTTTGAGTCACTGCGTTTTCCCCGGTGGTTGTGAAAACCAGATTTGAAATACTTCTGTTTCTTATGCTGTTTGGTTTGCTTGTCATTAGCTTTGAAAAGGTTCCGCGGCACGCTTTCTTTATATGACCAACCATTCCGCAATTGTGACACCTGTATTTCTTATATCTGCAAAATCGTTCGCAGTGCAGCATTCCACAGTGCCGACATGCACTTCCGGGTTTGATCTGTTGTAATCTGTTGCATCGACATTCTGGATTGATTCTCTCATCAGATTTAATCGCATTTATATTTGAGACTGGCGGCCATGCATGCTGTTCTATCATCTTAGAATCATGCTTTAGATTCAGCAATTTCTGACATTCCTCACTGACACTCTGTAATGTCATGTCGGGGTCGGCTTCCAGCTTTGATAAAACTTTTGTCCGTAACTCATAAT